>JAESVK010070818.1:30985-55254 GCA_017140935.1 Hamamelis virginiana
AATATTTTCAAATCATCATTTTATGTGGTACTTCTCTCACATAAAATATTTTCAAAAATTCTCATTTTATGTGATACTTCTCTCACATAAAACATTTTCAAATTATCATTTTATGTGGTACTTCTCTCACATAAAACACATTTTTCAAAATCATCATTTAAGAGTGATTTTTATGCAAAAATGAGTTCACTTTTGAAGAAAATTCGAACAAAAAATCAAAAAATCAAAAGAAAATAAGAGGGGAGTACTTAGGGGTGTGCAAAAACCAGCCTAACCCACCATATCCGTCCGACCCCATCTGAACCAATCCGCAATCCGCGGTTACATATCTCATGGCGAATGGGGTCGGGTGGATGAGATAAAAATTCTATGAGGGGTTGGTTGGTGGGTGTCAATACCAAAACCTGCTCAAAACCCGCCACCCGCTAACATTTATATATAAATATATTTATATATATAAATAATAAATTTACATAAAATGATTCAAGATACTTGTTATAAATTTTTTTTTTTTAAAACAAATGCATGTTAGAAAAGTTAGAAAGCAAAAACCATAAAGGATTAAAGGCCAAAAGCAAAATACATGCTATAAATTTATAGCTATTTCTTTGTCATCAAATTGCACTGTAAAATATTGGGTAGATCCTCCAAGGCATTTAAATATTATGCTATAAAGTGGTGATGTGTTTGTTCTTCATCATATTCATTGTTCAAATGCGAGCGGAATCACATCGTTCTATGCATAAGATCTCTCTTTCTATTTTGTTTATTATTTTTTCCAATTAATAAGCATTCTTCATCCCTTTTGTTTAGGGATTTTTTGTAAATTTTGAGTAGAATTTCATCCCATTATCAAATGTACTCACCCTATTTTATATGAATGTGCCTCCCTAATTCTTCTTTCTTATTTATATTAATACGTATATACTTTCAATTTATGTGCCTTCATCATTTTTATAATTTTCATATTTATGTTTTAAATAGTTTATGGAGTAGTCCCATGAGGATTGTAGTTTAATCATTAAAAAACACAAAATTGTATTGTTAGATACGAGTTTAAGGTGTGTTTGCTTGTTCAAATGAGTTTAGAAATTTTAGGTGTCTATAAAAAAATTATTATTGATTGACCCACCCACCCGCCTGTTGAAATCCGCCAATTTTTTCAACTAACTCACCGGTTATTAAGATGTGCGGGTCGGTTGGTGGTTGAAAGGATTAGCCACCCGCCAAGGACGGGTTGGTTGGCGGTTTTACCCTCCGCCCACCCCCAACCGACCCGTGCACACCCCTAGGAGCACTGGTGGCCGTCCTAGCCTGGACGGCTAGCCGTTTTAGCCTGGACGGCTAGCCGTCTTAGCCTAGACGGTCACCATGTGTGACCTAAAAAATTTTTTAGTTTATAAACCCCCCATACTCGTGTGCACCCTCTTGTGCTCATTCCAAGCAACCCCAAGCCTAGTTTTGCTCCAAAACCATTGCTCTTGATCTTCAATCAACACACATATAACCAGAACATTGGTTTATATTCTTAGCAACACAAAATCATCCCCATCTCCTCAAGTTCTTCAACTTGCTTTCATTTGGTGTGAATATCTCCCTTTTCCACGTACTTGGTTCTCCTAAAAAATGGATAGAGATCAATCTCCTCCTCATTACTCAAAGTACCCATACTTGGAAGTCAAAGCCAAATACAAAGCACCATCATATGGGAATTCTCATCCTCTATCTATACTCTTGGAACCTCGAACACATCTTTCGTATATTCACTCCAAGGAAAAGGTAAGTTAGATTTCATCAATAACTCTTGATTCATATGTGATTGATTGAGTTAAAATGCTTGTTTGCATGTTGTGATTATTGCTTTCATATCATGATAGCTTTTTGGAAAAATTTGGGAGTCCCATTTTACAATTTCACAAGCTTATCAATGTTGCTCACCAAGTGTTTGATGAAATGCCTCAATGAAGTAAACTTTGATTTTTCAAATCAAACATATCCTAATCATGTTTCAATGATTTTGTAGGATTTTAGAAAGTATTTGCCATGATCAATTATCTTTGAAAATACCATTTAGAGAATATGCACATCACATGTTTGATAAAATGCCCAAGTGACACCATTTTCATTTCACAACTTGTAAAATCTCTTGAGAATTTCTTATGATGTTTAATTTGATTAAAATTCCATCAATTTTGAGATTGAAACACTTTTGATTTTGGTGACACCATCCATGCTCTTGATAATAAATTGTGTCATGCACACATCCTTTTTTTGCAAAAACTTTTTGAAAATGCATTGATCATTTTGGCTTATTCAAAGCATAAAAGATTCATTTTATCTTATGATATGTAAATTAACAACCATGCTTGCTTTGCATTTGAATCAAAAGTCATCTAGAAATAACAATATTTTCCTTGATGAGAATATAATGCAAGCGTATTTGTGCAGCCCAATTTTGACATCCGCACACGCTACTCTTTGAGCAAATTAATTAAATGGTGGGACTCGATGGAAACTCACCAACCTCAGTCTAAAGCTATTGTGGAGCGGGCTGGCTTCAAATTCTTCTTGGATTCCCTCTGGCTTGATAATATGGATAGGATGGTTGAGGGGAAGGAAGCAGATCCTGCAAATATTGCTCGAGCTTTCATTATGTATCCGATTTCCTGTACTTTCTTTGCGGGTACTCAAGACATAGCCCCTCTAGGCTTCTTTGACAGTTTACAAGACACAAACAGTATCCATTTGTATAACTGGGGTGGAGCGGCGTTAGCAGCCATGTATCGCTCTATGAGTGACAAATCTCGAGATGCTGCCCAAGACTTCGGTGGCTTGGCATTCATATGGAAGGTATTGATTTCACACATTGTTTTTCTAATAGAATCTCTTACATCTTTGTCAATTTTCTGATCTTTTTTTCATGCAGGTGTGGGCTTTCCTATACTTGGGTCTTGGTCGTCCTCTCTTGAAAGAGGGAGTTAATCATTGGCCATTTCTAGCTCGCTTCCAACCATCTAATAGGAAGAAGTCCAACTTACACAGATATGATTATCCCACTGCCAAAGCCATCCTAGCCAGTTTCACTGCGGAGCAGGTAAAATCCCAACAAATCATTTCTCATTAAATCCTTCAAGTTCAATTCTCACACTTCTCATGATCTTCAGGTAAACTGGGACCCATGGGGTGCTTGGAGAACTTCTCTGACTCCTCCTCATGCACAGAGCGTACTCCTGACACACAGGCGGATCCTGTTTAAGGGGCTTACTGGCAGGTACTGGTATTTAGGCGAGAGGGTCTGTCGCAAAGTATATGGAAATATCAATGCAGCCAGGGTGCCACATCTGCCTCCTATAAAGATGCGTTTCACGGACAAAATGAGGAGTGAAGACCTGCTAGAGTTCATGACAGGAGTAGATCTTTCTGCTTTTCTTCTCCCTGACGAGAACTATGAGGTTTTTTGCCAACAATTCCTGATGCGCCCTTTGACGACTAGAGAGCTACTTGAGAGGGTATGATTTTTTATAAAGTCTCTTTTTGCAAAAAGTATTTTTCTTTATCTCTGTAAAAGCTTTTGTAAAACTTCATCCTTATATCAATAGAGTCATCGCTCTTGAGGTCAAACCTCTAGAGCCTCTGCTAGCGGTGATTGGGATCAAGACGTGAGTAGACCTCCTACCTTGCAGCCTGTCGACTGGAACATTGAACTGGTTGTAGAGGATAACTTCATGTCTTCTGCTATTTCACATCCCGTGGTCGACGAGGGATATCACATAGATCCCTCTTACGAACAGGCAAATTCCTCACTGAATCAAATAACTGCTCATGCATTCCCACAAATACATTGACATCATTTTTTTCTGACAGGTCCCTCGAGAGTATTGTCAGGACTACATTGATTTCTCTACTACCCTAAGGCGTGACCTTCGTAGGATGAGTTTGAGGAACTCTGCTCTTACTCGTCAACAGGTAATCTCAAATCATACTCGAAATCGATCTTCTTTTCTTTTCACAATCCAATCTAACTGCGAACACTGTTTTAGGCACCTGACCCATCACGTCATTCTTCAGTTGGCGAGGGATCTAGTCGAGGGGCAAGGAAGAGCTCCCGATGACACTGATCAATTTTCAATAGAACATAGGGTTTTGTTTGAAAAACATTTGTAATTTGTAATAATTTGTGCCAAAACAAATTTTTCTCTCTTTTATGGTGCATGTGCTTGTTAAAACCTCATTACTGCTATGAATTCTCTCACTTTTGATCATGATTGAACTAATATCAGTGTTTTAAAACTTGAAAATAGCAACAAATAGTCAACAAAAGTCAAAATCGGAGTCCCAAACGCATTAGAACTAGAAAAAAGTCAAAATTAAGCAAAATTTGCAAAATTGGGCGGCCATATCCTGGTGACCATCCAAGCCAGGACAGTTGGCTATCCTCCCTAGGACGGCTAGCCATCCTCCCTAGGATGGCTAGCCGTCCTGCCTGGGACGGTCACCAGGATGGCCTACCCTATTTTGCATATTTTGGCAATTTTTGATTTCTAGTCCTTTTAGGACTCTGATTTCCCTTCAAATTCGATATTGGCCTATAAATAGGACTTATTAGCAACCTCGACAATCATTCTACATTGGTTTTAAGCATCATGGAGACTCTCCCTCAAGTTTTAAAAAGGCTCATGGTGAGAATGAAGAAGGAAGACAAGAAAGTGTTCTCTCGCTTCAACTTGAACGTATGCTTCTCTTTTCAACAAATCAAAGTGGAAACCACATTCTTCATCACTGCAAGTCACTTCTGGGATCCTATAACTCATGTTTTCAACTTTGGCACTGAAGAAATATGCTCGCTATTGGAAGAATTCTGCGCTATTATGTCCGTTCCTCTCAAATGACCTTTTATCTTCCCACAAGTTCGGTGCAAATACATATCAACTCTCGCTTCTCTTTTTGAGATCACTGAAGGGGACACTTCTGCATTTGTCGAAGGTACTGACCTTAATCTTCTGAAGCTGGCTACTCTTTTTCTTCACCCTGGCTTGAATCAATTTTTCACTTCACGGCCTGTTCAACATGCTTTGGTTCTATGCCTTTTTGGCCAATTCTTCTTCTGCACTGGTTCTTTCCTAGTTCCATTAGAACTATGCGAACTAGTCTTACCTCTTTCTATTTCTCAAAACATGATTCTCATGGTTCTTGCCAAAACTCTGAACGGTTTAGACAAGCTTCACTCCAATCCTAAGGCTCCTTTTGAAGGTAGTCCTATTCTACTACAGATGTGGCTAATTGAGAGGCTCAAATTTATTGCTCCTTCCACCGGTACCTCTTAGCATACTTCTTATCATCGTCGTGCCATTACCCTTCCTCGAGAGCACAACTTACTAGAATTGTTGACTTTTCTTTCTACCCTTTCTTGGAATGATATCGAGTGGTATGTGCATGACTGGAGCTGTTCTGGCCATTATCTGCTACGTTCTCCAGGTTATTCTACAGTAATACTGGTAGGAATGAAGCGCACTTCTTTCTATTGGGCAACCCGACTGCTTCGCCAAATGGGAACCAAACAGACAATTCTATCTCTCCCAGAGCATACTTACACTTCCAAGACAATTTCTCCATCTGTGGTCAAGGTTTTGATATCAAGGTGGCCAGCTATACTACGCGCAACTCACATTGATTTCTCTCACGGGCCTTTCGAACTGGATGAGGCATATAGGCAATGGCTATCTTAAACTGTGGATGCCCGGGGATAAGAAAGAAAGGTTAGGATCTTAGGACTTATCGAAAGTCTCTCATATGATGGATAAGGGGACACTTCGTCACTTCCACCTAACACATTGCAAGTAGTACTTTCTAAAAGGGGAAGAGATGACAACTTTGAAGAAGCTTCAAGGAAGAAACAAAAGACTTGACGAAATTTAAAAACACATTCTCGTGCTTTCCGTAGCTTTTTTTTTTTTTTTTTTTTAAGAATAAACAATATTAGAATCATATGGCATGTAATAAACCTTTGAAAGGTTTCTCTTCATTTTATGAATAAAAGAATTTCATCTTTTTTGCTTTGAATAAATCACTTCAAACAAGTACAACTGAAATAAAACACTGAGTTGTTTTGCTTTAAAGAATTGGACCCCACCCGAGGTGACTTTATGGGCTGTCTACATATCTCCATCTTTTGAATATCTTTTTTCCTTAAAAAAAACTTCGACTTTCTTATTTTGAATACTTGGAGAATCAGGTCCTTGTAGTTCATTAGATCAATTGATGAAAAGCTTTTTTTTTTTTTTTTTTTTTTTAAACGCTCTAATTTTTTATTAGGCAGCCTTTGCAGGTTTTCCACCTAGCGAGCTCTCTGCCCTAATTTTTGCATAAGCAGCCTTTTCAGGTTTTCTACCTAGCGGGCTTCTTTTTTTTATTTTTTTATTTTTTATATATGATACTTCTTCAATTGATCCAAATTGGTAGGTTGAGAGAATTCATTCTCATCTACATCCATAAGACGCACTACTCCGCCTGATAATATATCTTTGATGATATAGGGTCCACCCAACTTGGCTTGAACTTTCCTCTTGGATCATGAATTGGCATTCTGATTTCTTTGAGTACCAAATCTCCTTTCTTTAAGCCCCTGTCTTTAATTCTTTTGTTGAATGCTATCGCTATCCTCCTCTGATACCCTTGAACGTGGTATAAAGCTCTTAGTCTCTTCTCATCAATCAACGACAACTGTTCACATCTGCTCTTCCTCCAATCAACTTCCACTAATTGGCTTTCCTTAGCTACTCTTAGTGAAGGTATCTCCAACCCAATTGGTAACACTGCTTCTATACCATAAACTAATGAATAAGGCGTAGCCCCAGTCGACGCCCTAATGGATGTGCGATAGCCATACAATGCCAAAGGCAACTTCTCATGCCAATCATTGTATGTATCAGTAGTCTTCTTCAAAATTGTCTTCAAATTCTTGTTAGCTGCCTCTACTGCT
Organism: Hamamelis virginiana; assembly: GCA_017140935.1. Classification (NCBI taxonomy): domain Eukaryota; kingdom Viridiplantae; phylum Streptophyta; class Magnoliopsida; order Saxifragales; family Hamamelidaceae; genus Hamamelis; species Hamamelis virginiana. Next base: position 37,965 of record JAESVK010070818.1, read on the forward strand.
CCATTAGTCTGCGGACGATAAGGAGAAGAATGATGATGCACTATACCATAATTTTTAAGAAGCTCTTCGATTTCTTTCCTAAAATGTTACCCATTGTCTGAAACAAACTCATGTGACACTCCATACCGATAAGTAATATTGCATTGTATGAACTTGGCAACCTTCTTAGCATTCAAAGTCTTGTACGACGTTGCTTTCACCCACTTGGTAAAGTAATCAATAGCTACCGGTATGTATTTGTGTCCATTTGAGGCTGCATGAGTGATTTTGTCGATGATATCAATGCCCCATGTTGCAAATGGCCATGCATGTTGATGACATGGTAGTGAGTGGCATGGATGGCTGATGCTTACCACTTGCAAACACTTGACATTTATGACATTTCTTGACATGTTTGTGATAATCACTTTCAAAGGTAGACCAATAGTACCCTAATCTCAAAATTTTCTTCGCAAGCATATACCCATTCATATGTGGAGCCCCAGCCCCTTCATGTATTTCTTGAATAATCCGCTCTGCTTCATCTTCTTTTACGCAGAAGAAATGGACACCGTCAAAAGATCTTTTATATAACTTCCCACTGCACAAAATAAACTGGCTAGCCAACTTTCTCAAAGTTTTTCGGTCGACGTATGATGCCTCTGGCGGATACTCCCCTCTTTCCAAGTATTGCTGGATATCATGATACCACGGTTTTCCGTCGTTTGGTTCTCCTTCCCTTAGCGCACAACAGTAGATGGGGCCCTCTCTGGATTCAACAATCATCGGTGATACTCCTCCTTCTATTGGAATCTCTGCCATGGATGCTAGAGTGGCTAAGGCATCTGCAAACTTGTTCTTTTGCCTTGACAGGTAAAATAATTTTATTTGGCGGACAAGGGCATATATGACAACAACTTCTCATCCTTAGTCTTCCACTCTCCTCTAGTTTGGCATATGACAAGGGCTGAATCCCCATATACTTCAAGTTCTTCTGCTCCCAAGGCCAATGCCGACTCTAAAGCTAGAATACAAGCCTCATATTCAGCAATATTATTGGTGGCCTTAAATTTTAGCTTCACTGCCATGGGTATCATCAAATCCTCTGGTGTTTCCAAACAAACTCCTATGCCACATCATTTCATATTCAATGCTCCATCAAAGTGTGCTTTTCATATCTTCTTCTCTACCACAAGGATTTCTTCATCCAGGAATTGGTGATTGACATTGTCTGCTTGTGAAGTAGAACATTCTGCCAGATGCTCTACTATAGCTCTTCCTTTCACTGATTTCTGCAACACATACTGATTTTTGAATTCTGATAACAACAAGAACCACCTGTAGACATCCATTTTTTACCATGAGTAGGGTCATTAATGATTGCCTGTGATTTGAGGTGAAATAGGGTGTTAAAACCCTAAGTTGCCAGTTTTACCCTTGTGAACAGTTAGATAGAGGTCATTATCGTATGTAGGTTTTTAGGTCAAATTGAGTCAGTTCTTTTTGCATTTAGTTTTTAGAGAGTCTAGGAATGTCCCGGCTAAATTTCATGGCATCCTGAGCCAGGCTTGATAGAAGATAAGGTCTTTTGTGACTTGAAGAGCAGCGTTGTCCTTTGAATCACAAAAGCCCTGAATGATTGTCGATCTTGTCCCGGATGGTCTCGAGGCTTTGACATGGATATTTAGGGTGTGTTTGGTAGCTAAGTTGATTGGTGGCAAGGTTCATAGAGCCTCTTGGCTCATGTTTGGCTCTTAAGGCCCAAAAGGCCCTTTTAAGCTCAGGCTAGGATTTCGACCGGGAATGACCATGATTCGATCTTTTTATCAAATGGAAGCCTTCAAAAGCTTTAAAACACTTTCTTAAATGTTTTCAAAACTTGTTTCGAGAAATATAAACGATTTCGAGAGCGATTGGTTAGCAGATTTCAAAACCCTAATTTGGGCCAGGTAAGCCCTAAACAACTAATCGGTTGACTTTTTCCTAAAACTTTGACTTTAGTCAATGCATTTTTACTTCAAACACTTCTCAAAACATGGAGAATCGAATCGGGATCATTTTGGCCCTTGAATTGTCGAATTTAGACTTAAAACTGGCCCTCAAAGCCAAAAAAAAAAATCGAAATCGGGTCGAAACGAGCTGGCCCAAAATAGGGAAAATTTGGGCTGAGGGCTCGATGACCATCCCCTAGGGACTGCCAATCGTCTGAGGGTAGATGGTTACCCGAGCCCAATGCTTTGATTCGCCAATTTTGCCAATTTTGAGTGTTTCAGGCACTTGGGACTCTTCCAATGCCTATCTAGCTCAGTTTGGAGGGTCTTGCACGACCTTGGGACCTTGGAAGACTCAATTGGGACCCTTGGATCATTCCTATGGGTTTTAATGTGAGCAATTGATCAATTTGAAGCTTCTCTATAAATACAAGGCTATGAAATCAGTCTTAGAGGAGCTAACTTGGAGAATAGAGACTTGAGGCACTACACCAGCCCCCCTAGCAACCTTAGCTACGTTTTTTGAAGTCCTTAGAGATTGAAGAAGAAGGCTAAGAGCAAGGAAGAAGAAGGTTAAAGGTTAGTTTCAATACATTATTGTGTTTAGAATTGAGTCTTGAATAACATAATTTTAGGAAATTCTGGGTAGTTTGCATATGTTTAGTTTGTCTTTTTCTTCTTCATCTTCTTTTATGCTTCTAGTTAAGAGTGGATGTTTAAGTTGTTCATTCATGGCTAGGAATATTTAGAGAGTCTTGCATATAGGAATATTGTCTTGCATGATTAGTGATCTGTTTTAAGTGTTATTGCATATATGCTTAGGATGTTTTGAGTACTTTTTCATGATTAGCATGACCTTCTTCTTAATTCATGCATATGATATTAATTATGGGAATGATTGCAAGCATGTTTAAAAGTCGATGTTGTGTTTAGGATGCATGTTAGGATAAAAGTTTAAGTACTTCTTGCATACGGTCATTGTGTTAGAATAGTTCATATGAGTTAAGTGTTGAATCACATGCTATTGTCTTAGGGTATATTTGCATTATTCATATTAGGCTTTTTTGTAGTTTGTTTTTCATTGTTATCACTTGAAATATGCTTGAAATACAAATTGTGTTCGAGGGAGCGTGCAAAGGTAAGCTTCTGCCCTTATGATTATTTGATCATTTAAAGCATGAATAAAAATGTTACTTTGAATATATTGCATGGGATAATGTAGGACATCATGTTAGGATGCATGTTAGGTCATTTCCTCTCTTTTATTTCTTGTTTTCATGGGTTTTTAATTCATGTTTAAAGATGTATTCAATTCTGTCCAAGATTTGAAAATGTCTTTAAAGTGAGTTAAAAGTCCCTTTTAGGATTAAATTCAACCTAGAAACATGCCTAGGCTCATATAGATAATTTAGTTTGCATTTAGGATCATGTTCATGCATTGTTGTGTTTAATTTAGTTATTTTTTATGCATTTTCCAGAAATTCAAGCAAGTATGCATTTAGTGTTTTAGGTGTTTAGACTAACCTAGGATTAGCTAGAAACCCTAAGATTAGGGGGGTCACTTGACCCCACTTAAGATTCTTCTTTGTTGTAAGAGTTACATTAGAATTATGATTCTAATAAGTTTAGGATTCTACTTTTGAGAGGTTTTCAAAAACAATATTTTCATTAAAAGAAAAATTAAGTCATGGTGTAGACATCCATTTTTGACCATGGGTATGGTCATTAATGGTTGCCTGTGATTAGAGGTTAAATAGGGTGTTAAAACCCTAAGTTACTAGTTCTACCCTCGTGAGTAGTTAGATAGACGTCATTATCGTATGTAGGTTTTTAGGTCAGATTGAGTCGGTTCTTCTTGAATTTAGTTTTTAGAGAGTCTAGGAACATCCCTGTCAAATTTCATGGCATTCTGAGCAAAGCTTGATAGAAAATAAGGTCATTTGTGACTTGAAGGGCAGTACTGTCCTTTTGATCACAAAAGCTCTGAATGACTGTCGGTCTTGTCTCGAATGGCCTCGAGGCTTTAGCATGGATATTTAGGGTGTGTTTGGTAGCTAAGTTGATTATTGGCAAGGTCTGTTGAGCCTCCTGGCTCATGATTGGCTCTCAAGGCCCAAAAGGCCCTTTCAAGCTCATATTAGGGTTTCAACCGGGAATGACCGGGATTAGATCTCTTTATCAAACCAAAGCCTTCAAAGGCTTCAATACACTTTCTTAAAATGTTTTAAAACTTGTTTTCGAGAAGAAGAAATGATTTTGAGAGAGATTGGTTAGCAGATTTCAAAACCCTAATATGGGCCCGGCAGGCCCTAAACAGCTAATCAGTTGACTTTTCCCCAACAATTTGACTTTGGTCAATGTATTTTCACTTTAAATACTTTTCAAAACATGTAGAATCGAATCACGATCGTTTTGACGCTTGAATCGTCGAATTTGGACTTGAAACGGGCCCGAAAAGCCGAAAACAGCCTAGACAAGTCGAGAGAGGCCCAAAATGGGGCAAAATTGGGTGTCAGCATAAATGACCATCCCTCCCCAGACGGTTGGCCAACCCTAGGGGATGGTTGGCAGTCCTAGGGTGGACGGTCATAGATGCCCAATGCCCAGATTCGCCCAATTTCAATCTTTTGAGTGTTTTAAGGTTTTGGGACTCTTCCAATGGCTATCTAACTCAGCTAGGATGGTTTGGTTTGACCTTGGAGACCTTGGAAGACACATTTAGGGCCCTTGGATTATTTCTTAGGGTTTTAATGTGGACCATTGATCAATTTGGAGCTTTTCTATATATACATCACTTAGGAATAGGTTCAGAGGAGGCTAACTTTGCATTGGAGACTTGGAGGCACTTGTAGCAGCCCTCTATACCATAGCCACAAAATTGGATGCCATTGAAGCTTGAAGAAGAGAACTTGGAGCTTGAAGAAAGAGGCAAAGAGGTAAGGGTTCATACCCCATGGTGTTCATAATGTGATTCTACATATCATAATTGAGAATAGGTGCATTTAGGATAGTTTAAATTTCTGCATAATATATAGGATAGTTTCTTCTAATTATATGCATAATATAAGATATGAATGCATGTTTAGAAGTGATGTTTAGATGTCTGGGAGTAGTATGAATCAAGTCTTGCATATAGGAATTTAGTTTTGCATAGTTAATTTTCTATTTTGAGTCACATTGTAAGTTTAAATGTTCATGCATGATGAATATGGTTTCCTTCTTCATTAAAAAGTATGTTGATCACTATATGAGTGTTATGAATATGTTTAGGATTTATTTTATGATTAGAGTGCATGTTAGGAATAGGTTTTGTTCTTATGATTTCCTATTTCATATTAGATAGTAATGTATATTAAATAGTTTGAGTCTTTATCATGCTAGGATGATTAGAAGTAGGGTCATGCATTGTTCTTCCATAAAATAGCATTGTTATTGTTCTTGATTATTAAGGTTCATCACATGGAATATTTTTTATTTTGATTGTGATCGAGGGAGCAAGCAAGGTAAGTTTCTTCCCTTGTGGTAGACTTGATATATAGTTTTAAGCATGAACATATGCTATCTATTGATTGTTTTGCATGAGTATCTTAGTCTATTATATTGGCATGCATGTTTATTTAGTATTATATGTGGATTAAGAATGGTTTTCAAGCCATTTTAAGTATGTATTCAAATCTGTTCAGATTTGAATATATGTTTTAAATGGACTTTTTTATCATTTTTAAACTACATTTTGCATTGTTTTATATGTAGTAATGATAGTATATCATGTTAGATTGCATTTTAGCTCATCTTCATATTTTTTTTCTTTGTTATTTTCGTGGGTTTTAATTTATTTTTAGAGATACATTCAAATTTGTCTATGGATTGAAAGTGACTTTAAAGTAAGTTAAAAAACCATTTTTAGGGCCAAATCCAACTTAGAAATATGCCTAGGTTCACATAGTTTGATTATATTGCATTTAGGGTCATTTTTCATGCATTGATTGCATTGTTTGTTGCATTTTTTATTTATTTTATTTAAATTCCAGCAAGCATGCATTTAGTATTTTAGGTGTTTAGACTAACCTAGGATTAGCTAGAAACCCTAGGATTAGGGGGGTCATTTGATCCCACTTAGGATTCTTCTTTGTTGTAAGAATTACACTAGATTTAGGATTCTAATGAATTTAGGATCCTATCTTCGAGAGAATTTCTAAAATTAATGTTTTATCAAAATTAATCTATAATTAATTGAATCCCAATGAAATTGGAACTATGAGTTTGATTTGGAATGAAATTCCACCCTTTGAAATGATTTAACTTAGGATAGAATTCCCATTTTGAAAAGAGTTGTGATTGGATAAGAATTGTGTTTTAAAAAGAATTCTAAATTCATTGGGAATTTATTAATTGATGAATTATTTTCTAAAAAGGATTTCAAATTAATAAAAACTCTCGAAGATAGAGTCTTGGATGAGATAGAATGCTAATGATAGTGTAGTTCATTACAATAGGAGAATCCTAGGTAATCGAACTACGTGGACTTTGATCTTTATCAAGAAATTGGTAAGGTATGTAGGCAGTCAAAAGGGCGGAAGTTCAATCTTAGGTTGACTCGAGTCTCCTAAGATCCTTAGGATTGTGTATACTTTTGTATTATCTATTATTATTATTATATATTATATTCATATTTTGTGGTTGATCAGATAAATAGCATTATTGTGATAAGATTTTGATAAAGCCCAAACTTAATTAGGAGACCTTTAATTAGAGCGAGGTGGGTGCCTACAAGGAGTTCCTTGGAACCTTCCCGCTTCGTAACTTAGCCCCCGAATCCAACTTTGATTCGAAGACCATGCTTTTCCAAAATATGGGGTCAATGTTTTATTGAAAATAAAACTTTTTTGTGATTTCCTTATTCCCTAAATAAGGTGGCGACTCCCAGTTTTTTACAAACTCTTATCCTTTTTCAAAAACCCAATCTTGAGTGTATAATAGAGAAGGATAATAGAGAAGGATAAATCGAGACGGATAATGAATAATCCACAATCCACTTAATACCTCAATTGAACAAAAGGCCTCCCGATCCCTCGTGATATTTGGTTGGCTGGTTCACACATGGAATCCCAATGAAATTAGAACTCAAGTATTTGATTTGGAATGAAATTCCACCTTGAAAAGGATTTGTTTTGGGATGAAACTCCCATTTTGAAAAGAGTTGTGATTGAGTTCGAGTTTGATTTTAAACAGAATTTCAAGTTCATTGGGAGTTTAATTATTATAAAATTATTTTTTTAAAAAGGATTTCAAACTGATAAAAATTCTTGAAGATAGAGTCTTGGATAAGATAGAATTCTAACAATAGTGTAGTTCATTACAATAGGAGAATCCTAGGTAATCGAACTACGTGGACTTTGATTCTTATCACGAAACTGGTAAGGTACGTAGGCAGTCAATAGGGCGCAAGTCCAATCATAGGAAGACTCTATGTTTCCTAAGGTCTTTAGGATTTTTTGTTTCTTTTATTATTATTTATTACTTAGTATTATCTACACTACTTTCTTAATTGATTAGATATGATATGGTTGTTTTTATAAGATTTTGATAAAGCCCAAAATTAATTAGGAGACCTTTAATTAGGGTGAGATAGGTGCCTACAAGAGGTGTCTTGGAACCTTCTTATCTCATAACCTAGCCCCCGAATCCAACTTTGATTCGAAAACCACGCTTTTCCAAAATATGGGGTCATTTGTATTATTGAAAATAAAACTCTTTTTATGGTTTCCTTATTCCTTAAAAATATGGTGGCGACTCCTAGTTTTTGTCAAACTTTTATCCTTTTTCAAAACCCAATCTTGAGTGGATAATAAAGAAGGATAAATATGGATAATAGAGAAGGATAAATCGAGACGGATAAAGTTATCCACAATCCACGATGATTTAAGTGAAAACGCCTCTTGAGCTGGGTTGGCTGGTTCACACCATCGCGTTGTTTTATAAGACAAAGCAGGCTTTTCCCGCAAATATTTCAATGGGTCCATTCGACTAATTAGGAGTACTTGGAAAGACATCATGTAATGGCGAAGCTTTTGAGTTGCCCATACCAATGCCACGCATGTCTTTTCCAAAGCACTATAGTTTACTTCATAGTTCGTTATCTTCTTGTTGAGATAGTAAATGGCATTCTCTTTCAATGATTTCTCGAGATATTGGGCTAACATGGCTCCCATCGCGGTTTCGGTAACTGTTAAATAGAGTAACAACGGTTCACCTCATCGCGAGGGAACCAATATTGGTGGGTTGCTCAAATATCTTTTGATGGTATCAAATGCTTCTTAACATTCATCATTCCACTTAGTTGGTACATCCTTCTTTAGCAGTTTGAAAATTGGCTCGCAGATAGTTGTCAACTGGGCTATGAAACGTCTAATAAACTGAATCCTTCTTAGGCATCCTTGAATTTCATATTCTGTCTTTGGTGGTGGCATCTCTGTGATGGATTTGATCTTCCCTGGATCTACTTCTATTCCTCTCTGCGTGATCATGAAACCGAGCAACTTTCCAGCAGTCACTCCAAAGGCACATTTCTGAGGGTTCAGCCGCAGCTTATACTTGATAATTTTTTCAAAGAACTTCTTCAGAGCGACTAAATGTCCTTCCCTATCTATAGACTTCACGATCATGTCATCTACATACACTTTCACCTCTTTATGAATCAAGTCATGCAGCAATGTGGTTGCCATTCTTTGGTATGTGGTACCAGCATTCTTAAGGTCGAAGGGCATAACCCGATAACAAAATGTTCCCCATTGTGTAATAATAACTGTTTTTTCCATGTCTTGGGAAGCTATCTTGATCTGGTTCTAACCCGAAAATCCATCCATGAAAGATAAGAGTGCATGGCCAGCAGTATTATCTACTAAGACATCTATATGTGGTAAAGGGAAGTCATCCTTAGGACACGCCTTATTGAGATCTCTGAAATCAACGCACATTCGTACTTTCCCATCTTTCTTAGGCACTGGAACAATGTTGGCTAGCCAGTCTGGGTACTCCACTACTTGCAAAAATCCGGCATTTATCTGCTTGATCACTTCATCTCTAATCTTCAAAGCCCATTTTAGCTTCATTCTTCGCAGCTTCTGTTTGATTGGCTTAACGTTCGGATTGGTGGGAATGAAGTATTACACAATATCATGATCAATGCCTAGCATGTCTTGGTACGACCATGCGAAAGCCTCAATATTCTCTTTCAAAACACCTACCAAAAGATTCTCTCTCTTGTGGCAACAATGTTTATCCAATTTTAATTATTTTAGGTGATTCATCTGTCCCTAAATTATTTGAAAGCAAGCTATTGACATTCAAAATCTCTAACTGGTTATTGACAATGGACTTAGGCTAAAAAAAAGGGAGACATGAGTTTTTTTCTTTGAAACAATTATCAAATGATAGAATTACGAACAGTTTTAGTAACAGAACTAAAATTTTCCAAAAATAATAATAATTCAACTGAAATAGAACAAAATTCACAACAAACAGTAAGGCATGTTTGGATCTACTGCAAAAAGTTAATGGCTCCACTGTGTTTCACATAGCAATATATGGAAGGTGCAAAACCCACCAGAACACCGCTCATGAAAAAGATTATTAAGGCCCTGCCTAGATTAACTTTACCTAAAATCAATTTTTGGAGTTCAAAATTCTACTTTATTTGAAAGATGATGTGATGATTACTTTTAGATAACTTGAAAAGTGATAGGATTGTTGGCTAAAGCTAGTCGCATGCCCTAACTTTTGTAACAATTGTTTCTAGTATGAAAATTTTGATATGCGAACATTGAGATGATTTGAACATAACTCTAAAACAATATGTGAAGATTGAGAGTGTAAGAACCTAGAATTTTAAATAGCTAATTTTGTGCTTAAATGTTAAATTAGCAGATTAATTGTTAATTGAAATGTGTTTATGTGTTAATTATAGCCGAATATGAAGCCTGTATCCTAGCATTGGAAGCTGCCTTGGAATTGGGTGTGAAAGAATTAGAAGTATATGGGGATTCCGCCTTGATCATATGTCAGACTAGAGGAGAGTGGAAGACTCGGGATAAGAAATTGTTACCCTACCATGAGTACTTAGAGACTTTGGTGAAAGAATTTCGTCGAATTGACTTCTTTTATCTGTCTAGATTAAAGAATAAGTTTGCGGATGCCTTAGCCACTCTAGCATCCATGGTAGATATCCCTAAAGATGAAGGTGTAACTCCTCTCATTATTGAGTCCGGAGAAGAACTGGCCTACTGTTGTATTATCCAAGAAAGAGAGACGAACGATGGAAAGCCGTGGTACTTGAGATCCAACAGTTTGTAGAAAAAGGGGAATATCCGAAAGAGGCGTCATCCGTAGACAGAAAGACTATAAGAAGGTTAGTCAGTCAATATATTCTGTGTGGGGGGAAGTTGTACCGGAGATCACATGATGGAGTGTATCTGTTGTGTGTCAATGAGCAAGAAGCTGAAAGAATAGTGTTGAAAGTGCATGAAGGGGCTGGGGCTCCACATATGAATGGATACATGCTAGCCAAGAAGATTGTGAGATTAGGGTATTATTGGTCAACCATGGAGAGGGATTGCCATCTACATGTCAAGAAGTGTCATAAATGTCAAGTGTTTGCAAGTGGAAAACATCAACTGTCGATGCCACTCACTACCATGTCTTCGCCATGGCCATTTGCAACATGGGGCATCGACATCATTGGCAAGGTAACCCCTGCAGCCTCAAATGGGCACGAGTACATCCTAGTCGCAATAGATTATTTCACCAAGTGGGTAGAAGCTGCATCCTACAAGACACTGAATGCTAAGCAAATAGCGAAGTTCATACAGAATAATATCATCTACCGGTATGGAGTGCCCCACGACTTCATCTCTGACAATGGACAGCATTTTCGAAAAGAAACCGAAGCACTTTTACAAAAGGATAGTATCAAGCATCACCGCTCATCTCCCTATAGACCACAAATTAATGGGGCTGTCGAGGCAGCAAATAAGAATCTCAAGTCGATCTTGAAAAAGACCACCGAGACTTACAATGACTGGCATGAGAAATTACAACTAGCACTGTGGGGATATAGTACTTCCATTAGTTCATCGACCGGGGCTACACCTTTTTCACTCGTATATGGAATGGAAGCGGTATTGCCTATAGAGTTAGAAGTCCCGTCGTTAAGAATTGTCATGGAAAGTCAACTGGTGGAGGTAGAATGGGTAAGAAACCGGTATGAAGAGTTAGCTCTACTAGATGAAAGGCGATTGAGGGCACTGTACCACATTCAGGGGTATCAAAGAAGAATAACCAAGGCGTTTGGCAAAAAAGTGAAGCACAGAGGTTTGAAGAAAGGGGATTTGTACTAAAGGAGATCCGAGCACCGATCCACGACCCGCGAGGAAAGTTCAAGCCCACATGGGTAGGCCCTTACATCATCAGAGAACTACTGTTAGGCAGAGCCGTGAAGATTGCAGATATTGACGGGAATGAATTCTCTCAACCTACCAATTTGGATCAATTGAAGAAGTACCACATATAAAAATAAAAATAAAAATAAAAAAAGAGCCCACTAGGTAGAAAACCTGAAAGGGCTGCTTAGGCAAAAGTTAGGGTATTCAAATAAAAATAATAATAAAAAAAAAATCAAGCTCGCTAAGTAGAAAACCTGAAAAGGCTGCTTAGGCAAAAGTTAGAGCAAATAAATAAAAAAGAAGTGGACTTCTTCAATTTGATTCATGAACTACGAAGACCTGATTCCCCAAATATCACAAAGAGTTAGAGAAAAATGACAAAGCATTACATCAAGGACGGGGATACGTAGGCAGCCCATAAAGTTACTTTGGGTGCGATCTATTTCTTGTAAAAACACTAAGAGTTTGGTTCTTTTGTAATTATTAAGGGATATTTGTTGAGATTTTAATAAAATTGATATTTATTCATCCATAAAGGGTAGAAACCTTTTGAAAGATTTATTACATTCCATATGTGTCCATAATTCCTACTTTCTTCAAATCTTACATTGCCTAGAAAAAGTAAAAAAAAAAAAAAAAAAATCCCTAATCTACTTTATGTCCTTCTCGCTCTGCGGGCTTGGGCTTCATTCTCATTTCCCGTGCTTCTCTTAGTTGTCCTAACTCATGACACATCTGGTGGAAGTGACGAACCTGCTGATTGAGCTGTAACTCGGGAATCGTAAACGAGGCTTTGAACCTTATCCTTCATAGCTTGTACCTTTGAACCCAAATCTTGTTTAAGCCAAGCCCGGTACTCCCCATCAAGCCTAAAAGGCCCATTGCAATCCCCTACCTGACTCAAACATAAGCCTGAAGCCCATTTCTTCACAGCCCAAGATACCAAAGAAGGAGTAGCTGCCTCTACCCCATGAACATGCCCTTTGATAGGGAGGTTTGTTTGAGCACGGCCCATCTGGTGAAGCACACGAGAAGCCTAGAAAAATGATGTATGCTTTGGCCCATAAGCTTCACCTGACAACATCCTGAAGTGTGTAGTACATACTCCTCACCACAGTCCCATATAGCCACATGCCACTGAATATCTCTCCAAGTCAAAGAAGAGAATAAGATAATCATGTCCTGAATTGAGCGACGCTCAAGAAACAAAAGCTTACGCAAACAATAGGTATGGGACAAGTGTTTGGGCCCATCGAGAGGAGTGATCAGCCTGAGTCTCTCAACCAACCACATCTGAAGAAGAATGGGGCTACCCCTAATGCAAGAAGCAGAATTGGAGTGGAAGTGGTCAAGCCCATTTAGAGTTTCAGCTAGCACCATAAGGATGATGTTATGAGACTTCGACAATGGCAGAATGAGTTCACATATTACAATGGGTATGAGAATGGTTCCGTTTGAAACAATGAAACAACCCACTATGCATAAGGCGAGTGCGTACTGGGTAGGCCTATGAAGAGCTAGTGGTTTTCCCCCTTCCCTCAAGAAAAATGAAGCTAGTTTGAGAAAATCAATGGAGTTTTCATGGATATATGAAGAAGCTTCCATAGGCGAGAGATCAAAGTGAGAGGAAAAGGTTTAGAAGTAACCTCGACGGATGGTAAGAAAAATGAAGGGACCATTAACAAAGATATTCATCAAGGCACAAAACTCTTCAAATAAAGGACATACCTCTTCACAGTTGAAGCAAAACACATAAAGATCAGAGTCCCAGAAGTGGATCACAGAGTTGAGAAGCTTGTCTTCAAGCTTCACATGACAGATAAAGAACCACGAAGTCAGGCCGAATCGTGCAAACACCTTCTTGTCTTCTACCCTCATTCTTGCTAAGAATAGGTTGATGATCAACTTAAGAGCTTCCATTGTGTTTAGTGTGTTGAAAGTGAGCATAGATGTGTGTTTTTATAACTTTTTGGCAAAGAAATCGAGTTAGAGGCGAAATAGAACTCTCAAAACGTCAAAATATTCAAAAAATGGGAACCGGGGTCGATGACCATCCCCCAAAGGACGGCCAACCATCCCTTAGGGACGGATAACCGTCCATGGAGGGATGGTCATCCATTCCTGATCTCAAATTTTGCCCAATTTTGACTTTTTTCGAGACTTTTTGACGCCCGGTTTGACTTTTCGCTCAATTTTCGTCAGTTTTGACCTATTTTTGGGTTAAAATTGGACCAAAAAAGTAATTGTAACATATTTTTATTCTCATTAGGATATAATTACATGCTAATCAGGATTTTTGGTGCATACATAGAGAAAAAGTTACATAGAAAACCCTAAGCGAGCCTCCTATAGGCCTAATAGTACAAAATCATCTCCGCCGGGATGATTTCCTCGTTCCCCGTGAACCTGATGCTTCATGATCCCCTCTTGATCCATGGTGCTCCTGTGAAGGATGGCTTGAAGCCTACAAACCCAAAGATTAGGTAAGATTGGTGAAGAATGAGATCACTAGTGATTGAAATAGTAGAGAGAGAATTACCTGTGCAGTTATGTTTGCATTGTGTGCATCAAGATTCATGCTTTGAAGTTCCCTAGTCAATGATGCACTGTATGCCAACCACTCCTCAACATATGGTACAGGCACCTGAAAGATCGAAAGATTCAAAATGTTAGGAGAGAGAAAGCCACATATGACAAAGGGTGAAAGTATGATAATTACCGAAGTGTAAGAAGGATCAATGTGTGGGTATTTATTATAAGGCACTCGAGTGATTGGTCTTTGAACAAAGCTACCGTCCTCGATGACTTGCACCTGCCAAGGGACAGGTGGCAAAGAAGGAGCAGGAGATGAAGACTCGCCCTCACTAGGAGCCGCAATAGCTGTAGGATGGGAAGCATGTCCTCGGGTTCGACGACCCTGCCAAATAAAGAGATATGAAGAATAATGTATAGAAAAGAGGCAAGGCTGTCAAGAGAAAGTTTGATACCTCAGCAGGTGGAAATCCTGATACAAGTGGACGCATCAGATAGCACTGACAGAATGTACGATAATCCTCATGCGGACGATGGAAAGCATCCGTAAATACACTAGCCATAGCGTCTGCTAAAGCATGGTCTGTTAATTTATCAACATGTCTCATAGAAGAAGGAGGTGCATGAGGCACACGGACAACTGAATAAGACCCACAAAGCTGGGCACTCACTCTTTCCCCAAGGTACCAGTACCTGCCAGAGGGCCCCTCGAACAAGATTCTCTTATGTGACATCTCGATTACAGAATTAAGTCGAGTATGCATGGTACCTCTCCAATGACGCCAAGGGTTCCACCTAACCTGAAGATAGGGTATATTAGAGAAAGTTTGAGCATTGAGAAAGGTAAGAAGAAATGAAGATTGTTACCTTATTAGAGCGCAACCCTACAAGAAAGGCACGACTGTAAGCATAATCATGCCTATGGGCGATGGCATTCACCCGCCTATCTGAGGCATATCTAGCGAGGGTTGGCCAGGAAAAGTCATTAGCAATCAGTATGAGGCTATTCAAGTCAAGGTACTCATGAGCCCATACCTGCAGAACAAGTGCATTGTTAGAAGATAAGTGAAGGGAAGTTTATGATATTTTCTAAAAATAAGTGAGTATACCTCCCAAATGAATCCCATGCCTTCGAAGTCCGTACATACCCCTCGAGACCGACAGCACATGGTCCTGTACATGGTGGTCAAGGCAGCACCACCCCAGTCATACTGAGGAATGGTATCAATGTCCTCCAAACTGGCAAGAAGACCTAAAGAGGCCAAATCAGCAGTGCCTGCAAATAGAGTGCAGGAAAACAAGTACAGAAGGAAAGCCCGCACGATGTGGTCAGGATCTCCTCCTTCAGGCATATTGCTGAATGTGGTAAGAAGAGTGTTTCGGCGAACTGATCTCTTCACGATCTCAATATCCCCTGCCCCAAGAAAGGTATCCAAGTAAGTCGAGTTCTTGCTTGCATCTTCATAAAAATACAAAGGGCGACCCCCAATGGAAAGTCATGTGATCATGGTGAAATCAATGGGAGTCATAGTCATCTCCCCAAACTCAAAGTGGAAAGTGTTGGTGGTGTCCCACCAAAGCTCAGATAAAGCCATGAGGGCCTGTCTATCCATAGTGCCAACCCACAGTGAGTCGATAAAGTCTCCGAAATCAAGTCTTCTGATAGTGGCTTTGACATAAGGTTGGAGAGTGTCCATCCTAGCCCACCATCCAATAATTCCCTGAAGGGATGACCGAGTCCTGATGTCGAACTCTGGCTGTAAAGATAAAGATTAATGGATTAGAGGTATAAAGATAAGTTATGCTAATTCTTTGAATCAAGAATACAAAATTAACTCACAAAATGGCACATTTTCAAAAAAATATATATATATTCAAACTTTATTTCTCAAATGGTTTGTCAATTGTGAGTTATTCAAAAAATATATATATACCATGATTAATGTAGTTAATTTTGGTATTTTCAATTTTACATCAAGAATTAGCATAATTCATTTAAAATGCCATATGACTTCTTTTCACGAAAATTGAATTGGAAATAAAAATACTAAGAGAATAGAATTTTGAAAAATCATGGAATAAATACTTAGCATAAGTTTTGAAATAAAATTATTTAAAAGTCATGAAAATGACACTTTATGCAATAATGTTTTGAAAAGTAAGCTAAATCTTAATTCATGAAATTTTTTGATATGTGCATTACTTAAAGTATTTTGAAAACTTATCATGATATGATTATTTTGAAAACATTTGAAAAAGCATGATATGATGAATTGATTTGAAAAATTGAAAATGGCCTCCTTTAGGCATTTTATCAAACACCTAGTATGCACATTTTTGAAAAAGACTGTGAAAACTTGTCATGAAGTTTTTGGAGGTATCCAAATGATATTTGAAACATATTTGAATCATGGTATGAGAAATTTAAATCAAAAAAATCAAATTCTAGTCTCTTGGGAATTTTATCAAACACTTGGTGGGCAACATTTCAAGCTTGTGAAGCTAGTAAAATGGGGCTCCCAAGCTTTGCCAAATACAAATTTCATGAATACAAGTCATCAAACAATATCCAAAGATCAATATCAAAGCATCTAGACATCAATGATTCAATGAAAGAGCATGGAAAGTAAGCTTACTTCTTGAAGAGTATGGATATGGGAGAGATGAGCATTAGGCTCCAATAGCAAGCTTGAGTTGTTGGGATCATGAGATGGTGCCTTATAGCTCTTCATCTTCATATATGGGTACTTTGATTCATACTTATTTGCCATGAGTGTAGGTAGAAGATGAACTTGAAGAAAATAGGTGAAGGTGTATTTGGGTTTTTAGATCCCCAAATTGAAATGCAAGGATGAAATCCTAGGATTTTAATTCACAAATTGAGGTGAATAACAACACTAGAAGTGTTTGAGGATTGATTTGGATGCAAAGAAATCAAATTTGATGGATTTTTGAGAGAAATTGGAAAAATCTAGAGAGAGAAGGTCTCATAATGAACAAAGGAAGCATGAAGGAGCAAATGAGGATCAAACCACCTAAATGGGGAGATGAGGGCTCGGGTGGCCGTCCACCTTGGACGGTTGGCCATCCTTGGTTGGATGGTCATCCATCCTTGATGCCCTATCTTGACCAATTTTGACTTTTCAAGCCCAATAGGCCCAATTTTGACTATTTTTGGCCTATTTTGACCAATGTTGGCTCATTTCCTTTCAATTTTTGATTTAGGAAAGTGCATTTGATTGAGATTGAATGATATTTGATGAGTTGATAAAAAATAAAAAGGATTTGGTGTATACCAAGGTGAGAATTGAGCAATTGTGAATAGGGAAGTTCACATAAAATGATGAA
>JAESVK010070820.1:3398-30051 GCA_017140935.1 Hamamelis virginiana
CATTTTGTACATACTTGAGCCATTTATTCTTGTAAATAGGTGCGTTTAATTCTTTTGTTGTTTTTGAGCCCTTGCAGGTTGAATGCGATAAAATGGATGCTTTTTGTATGCAAAGTGAGAGCTTGGAGTCAAGCCTTGGAAGTCTTCAAAGGTCATGGGACTTATAGAACATACTTCTAAGTGTGTCTAGATGCCACAAATCAAATTTCAAAGCTAAATGTCAAGTGGTTTTGGAGATATGGGCAAACGAAGTCATGAAGTGCAAAAAGCGACCAATCTGGACATTTTGGAAAACCTATTTCTCTCCAGATTGAATTGGACAATGAGACCACCATGGTTAGAAAGAAGACTTCTCAAGCTTCGCGTGCATATAAAGAACTTCTAAATCTGACTCCGGACGAGAGAAATATGACCATTTGAAGTCGGAGGCTTTCGTAAGGCAAAATAGAGCAGTTTTGGCTTTTCAGCAAAGGAGGGACCGGTCCCTCCATGGAGGGGTACCGGTACCCTTGTGCGGGAAATCCCCCGGGTTGCTTGAAATTTGCCCTTTTTGCAAGGGCACTCTTGTCCTTTGGTCCCCATGTTTGTAGCCCTAATGGAGGGGTTTTTAATGGACTTTCTCAGCTGAAAGAAGTCTCTCCCCAACCTTGTCTCTTAGTTTCTTCTTAGTTTTCTAGGGTTCTCTTAGTTTAGCTCTTAGTTTAGGAATAAATTAGGAGTAGATTAGTTTTTCCTTCAAGTTTGTGTAATGTAATTTAGTTTTTAGCTTGTTTAACTTTGTTTCTTTATCTTCAATCAATAGAATAGCATTTATTTCAATGTTTCTTGCATTTCTTGTTCATCTTTGTGCATTTGTCAACTTTCATGGCTAGCTAAACACCAAAAAGGTGAGTTCTATGGTGGATTTCCTCTCCAAATCCTAGGTAAATGGTATTTTCTCACTTCTAGAACCTTTAATGTTTGTGGAATAATGTTTAATCCACTTTTATCTTGTGAACCCTTGTGGTGTCATATTCATGACCATTGTATGACCAGTAAGTTGTGATATTTTGGTTATTGAGCTCATATGCATGCCACATGTTTGCTAAAATGTCAAAGAGAGTGTTAGGTTTTATTCCACCATTTTGGGTTACTCAATTGAGTTTTTATTGCTAAGTCTTCAATCAAAGACCATTCTTCAATGGATCCTAGATGAGTTTTCCTTTCAAAATGCATTTAAAGTTAAATCCTCCATCAAAGACCATTCTTCAATGGATCCTAGATGAGAAATCATTGTGAGAAATACATGTACCAAAGGTTTGGAAGGAATGAACCCATAGAATTCATCTTACTTAACTTAATTAGTTTTCTTTTATAATTTGTCATCATTTTAGTATAAACAAAACAATCACCAATCAAAATCCCCATGATTTTACACTTTCTTTTACATTCTTTGGTTATCAACACCTAAGGATCATTTGGACCTGTTCCACTCCCTGTGGATATGACCTAGGGACTCCCTAGTATTTATTGCTTGACGACCGGTAGACTCCTACGCTTGGGAAGCTATTGCCCACCTCATTTTCAGCACAAGCAATTGGCGCCGTTGCCGGGGAGTGGCGAGCGTTCTAATTGATCCAAGAAGAGCTAGTGGTAACTTGTAATTCCATTACAAGTCCGATAAGTTCTTCTCATTCTTTTGTATATGATTGTGTAATTAGTAGTTGTAGTTGTTTGTAACTGTTTTCTAAAAAAAATTATCCAAGACCCAACCTCAATGCAAGGAGGTTATGACCAATACTCATGTTTGGGCGAAAGAGAGGACATGAATGCACATTTCTGTAGTGCATTGGGACATAACAACCCCCCACAAATAATGACATTGAAGGATCGTATAATCCAAAATTTGAGAATGTCAAGGTTGTGTCCTAAAGTTGTGGAGGCTTGTGTCATTTGTGAGACATATGGGCATTCCACTAATGCTTGTCCTAATCTCCCCATTTATAGGAGAGTCTTCTTTGAGCAATCTAATGCTCTTAATCAACAAGATAACTCTTACAATTCTCCATATTCCAACATATATAATCATGGGTGGCAAGATCACCCTACTTTTGATTGGAGCAATGGTTACGAGGTTAATCCTCAAGAGCCACAGGGTTACTATTCCTCTCTTGACCAACCAAATTATGAGTATGATGGTCATTCCTCCTATGTTGATGGTCATGGATATCAAGGGTTTGACTTAAACTCAAACCAAGGTTATGCCCCACCACCATATCCAATGGGTCAACCATTTTGCCAAACACCTCAAGAACCACCTCAAGTAAGCTTGGATGACGTTTTGCAGCAATTATTTGAAAATGAAAAGGTTAATGCCCAAGCTATTGATGAAATTAGAAATGAACTTACCGAGTTGACCAATCTATTGGTTGTGTTTCAACAAGAGGATAACTTTCCTTCACAACCCGAAACAATTTTTCATGGTCAACAAAGTGAGGAAATTTTTAATGACATTGATGATCATCAAGAGCAAGTCAAGGCAATCCCCACACTAAGGAGTGAAAAGTTTGAAAATTTTTCTTTGAAAGACTCTTCTAATGAGTCAAATGTGAATCCTAATGATGGTGATATGCCTCAAGACTCAAATCTTAATTCTGCTATTTTAGAGGTGAGTGTTGTGTTGGAAGAGAAAGAGTGGGTGCCACCTAGGCTTGAGAAGTTATCCCCTCCCTCTTTTGAAGAGGAGTTTTTGTCCCTAAAATCCAAACCACCTAAGCTTGAAGAGATCCAAATGCCCTACATTTTAAAATTTGTTCCATCATGCAAAAATGAAGTTTTTCAAAGAAATAGCAAGGGCATTCATAAGGACAAGGTGGAGAAAGTTGTTCCCAACTTCTTGAATGAGTTTTCCACACTTGGGAACTCAATTGAGAAGTGTTTGGAGAAAAGGGAGCATGTTGTAACAGTTTTTGATCCTGGTGGATAGGGTCTTTTACTGTTACCTTGTACATAATAGTTTTGGTTTCATAATTTAGTTCTTTTTATTTATTTTCTTATTAATTTTCACTTTTATGTTTTTGTGAGCATTCTAACCTTTTCACAGGTAATTGAGGAAATCTTGACAAACACATACAAGTGATATTGTTCCTTCTCTTTCTCATTTTGTGTCTTTAATGCTTCTCTTTGCATGCATTGAGGATAATGCACAATTCAAGTTGGAGGGGGAGGTTTACACTTGTTGTTCAGACATGTAAAGGGTAGTTTTGTTCACATTTAGGTAATTTTTGTTATTCTTTTTTAAACTTTTTCAGTCATTCCCCTAGTCACTTTGTGTTTTTGAACATGTTTCAATATGTGTATGCTTATGTGAATCTATAAATCTCCAATTCATGCCTTGTTTTGAGCATATGCTTTTGCGTAGGTGATTTTCACTACAATACACTGCACGAATTATTCATTACTCATTTTGAACCGAAAAATGTCATGCTTAAGCTTTGTAATCCTTGTTTATATTTGTTATTCTCTTTTTCCAAGTATTTTTGTGTTTTTCTCATTTCCTTTTCTTTCCACTACCTTCATTCCCATCGTTCTCTATGTTTGTTTGACATATGCATGATTAATGGTTTTGTTGCGCATTTCATACACATTTGTGATTCATGGAAAATGATCATAGGCCTTCATTGAGTATTTGAGCTTAAATTCTTTCATTAATGTTGCCACTAGCACCTAATTTTGAGCCTTCAAGTTTCCTTTTCTTGGCCAGCTTAGGAAGCCCAAGGGTAGAGGTTAGGTTGTATAGGTTTTGGATGATTTGTGTTGATTGTATAATTGCATGTGTACATATATGTTTAAGTGTAGTGTATACCAAATCCAAAGTTTGGGCAGATTATCATTGGAAAGGAAATGAAGATTGTAATGATTGGTGAAGTAAGGGTTGAATAATGCAACCTTGAAAAAAAAATGAATGAAAAGAAAAAAGAATAGAAAAAGAGAAAAAGCAAAAAGCAAAAAAAAAAAAAAAAAGAAAAAAAAAAAGGATTGCAACAATAAAAGCCTAAAAGCCTTTCATTCTCATTTCCTATGTACTTAAGAGTTTTTCTGCTATAATTGGTTGGCACATTGTTCTTGTTCATTGAGGGTTGAGTCTTGTTGTTGTAATTGTGGGTAGTTTTGTGTTGTGTTTAGTATTATGTTTGTTGTTTTAGTAATGTGTTCTTGTGTTATAGGATAGGTTGTTGTGTATGTGATGGTTGGGTAGATAACCTATTCCACATTATAAAACCATCACATTTCTTGTTGTTATCCATCCTTGAACCTAAAGGCATTATTGAGCAACAAAAGACCTATTTGATTCCATGAATTGCTTATGTTTAGCTTTTGTTGCAATTTTACTATCTTTTATGTTTATGTATGTTATTGTTCATTTTCCCCCTTTTTCACTTATTTCCATGCATCTCTTGTACATATAACTTCTCATAGTGTTACTATCCATCCACTTAAGTAGTACTCTCTCATTCACACATTATCTATTATCAATCTCTTGCCTATGTGAATGAATTTTTGTTCAAGTGTTACGTGTTGTGTTTGTAATTGTTTTCATTTTCTCTGCTTAAGCTTGGTACATTCAAAGGTTTGGGATGTGTTGAATGATTCTTTTCACTAACACAAGGATTTTATTTATTCAAATCTAGTTCAAACCATTGCATAACTTATGAGAAAATAGATTTCTTTGCATGCCTATTTTGTTGAAATTTGTTCTTAACCATTGTGAATAAGGGGAATGTACTCTTCATGTTTGTGGGTGTCATTTCTGCAAACCCTCACGAGACTACAACTCGTCCACTAGGGGGAACCTAGGGGTTTAAAGGCTTGTTGCATACGCTAAATGCAATCGTATTTTCCAGCGAAAGTGGATTAGTTAGGTTTGTTTATTTTGTTTACCTTTTGCTTTTATGCTAGTTCTTGCTAGGGACTAGCAAGGTTCAAGTTGGAGGGGGTTATTGCACCATAATATTGCATACTTTCATTGCATTATTCCCATCATTTTGTACATACTTGAGCCATTTATTCTTGTAAATAGGTGCGTTTGATTCTTTTGTTGTTTTTGAGCCCTTGCAGGTTGAATGCGCTAAAATGGATGCTTTTTGTATGCAAAGTGAGAGCTTAGAGTCATGCCTTGGAAGTCTTCAAAGGTCATGGGACTTATAGAACATACTTCTAAGTGTGTCTAGATGCCACATATCAAATTTCAAAGTTAAATGCCAAGTGGTTTGGGAGATATGGGCAAACGAAGTCATGAAGTGCAAAAAGCGACCAATCTGGACATTTTGGAAAACCTGTTTCTCTCCAGATTGAATTGGACAATGAGACCACCATGGTTGGAAAGAAGACTTCTCAAGCTTCGCGTGCATATAAAGAACGTCCAAATCCGACTCCGGACGAGAGAGATATGACCATTTGAAGTCGGAGGCTTTCGCAAGGCAAAATAGAGCAGTTTTGGCTTTTCAGCAAAGGAGGGATCGGTCCCCCCTAGGAGGGGTACCGGTACCCATTATGCAGAAGACAAAGGGACCGGTCCCTCCATGGAGGGGTACAGGTACCCTTGTGCGGGAAATCCCCCGGGTTGCTTGAAATTTGCCCTTTTTGCAAGGGCACTCTTGTCCTTTGGTCCCCATGTTTGTAGCCCTAATGGGGGGGTTTTTAATGGACTTTCTCAGCTGAAACAAAGCTCTCCAACATTCTCTCCAACCTTGTCTCTTAGCTTGTTCTTAGGTTTCTAGGGTTCTTTTAGTTTAGCTCTTAGTTTAGGAATAGATTAGGAGTAGATTAGTTTTTCCTTCAAGTTTGTGTAATGTAATTTAGTTTTTAGCTTGTTTAACTTTGTTTCTTTATCTTCAATCAATAGAATAGCATTTATTTCAATGTTTCTTGCATTTCTTGTTCATCTTTGTGCATTTGTCAACTTTCATGGCTAGCTAAACACCAAGAAGGTGAGTTCTATGGTGGATTTCCTCTCCAAATCCTAGGTAAATGGTATTTTCTCACTTCTTGAACCTTTAATGTTTGTGGAATAATGTTTAATCATCTTTTATCTTGTGAACCCTTGTGGGATCATATTCATGACCATTGTATGACCAGTAAGTTGTGATATTTTGGTTATTGAGCACATATGCATGCCACATGTTTGCTAAAATGTCAAAGAGAGTGTTAGGTTTTATTCCATCATTTTGGGTTACTCAATTGAGTTTTTATTGCTAAATCTTCCATCAAAGACCATTCTTCAATGGATCCTAGATGAGTTTTCCTTTCAAAATGCATTTAAAGTTAAATCCTCCATCAAAGACCATTCTTCAATGGATCCTAGATGAGAAATCATTGTGAGAAATACATGTACCAAAGGTTTGGAAGGAATGAACCCATAGAATTCATCTTACTTAACTTAATTAGTTTTCTTTTATAATTTGTCATCATTTTAGTATAAACAAAACAATCACCAATCAAAACCCCCATGATTTTACACTTTCTTTTACGTTCTTTGGTTATCAACACCTAAGGATCATTTGGACCTGTTCCACTCCCTGTGGATATGACCTAGGACTCCCTAGTATTTATTGCTTGACGACCGGTAGACTCCTACGCTTGGGAAGCTATTGCGCACCTCATTTTCAGCACAATCACAGAGCATCCGTCGTCAGTAGGAAAATCGTCTGAGTATCATTTCCCCGACGAAGAGATTCTAGAAGTGAGTAAGGAGCCTTGGAAAGTATTTTTTGATGGAGCTTATAATAAGAGGGGATGTGGAATAGGCGCGTTATTAGTCACAGCTGAGGATAATTTGATACCACTATCTGTCAGATTATCTTTCGACACCACTAATAATAAAGCCGAATATGAAGCCTGCATTCTGGCATTGGAAGATGCCTTGGAGTTGGGCGTGGAAGAATTAGAAGTATACGGGGATTCTGCCCTGATCATATGTCAGACTAGAGGAGAATGGAAGACTCGTGATAAGAAGTTACTACCTTACCATGAATACTTAGAGACTTTGGTGAAACAATTACGTCGAATTGAGTTCTTTTATAGGTCCAAATTAAAGAATAAGTTTGCAGATGCCTTAGCCACCCTAGCATCCATGGTAGATGTCCCCAAAGACGAAGGTGTAACTCCTCTCATCATCGAGTCACGGGAAAGGCCAGCTTATTGTTGTGTCATACAAGAAGGGGATCCGAATGATGGAAAGCCATGGTATTATGACATCCAACAGTTTGTAGAAAGAGGATAGCACCCGAAAGAAGCGTCGTCCATAGATAGGAAGACCATAAGGAGGTTAGCTAGCCAATATATTATGTGTGGGGGAAAGTTGTACAGAAGATCATACGACAAGGTGCATCTGTTATGTGTCAATGAACAATAAGTGGAAAAGATAGTGTTAGAAGTGCATGAAGGGGCTGGGGCTCTACATATGAATGGATACATGTTGGCCAAGAAGATTTTGAGATTAGGATATTATTGGTCAACCATGGAGAGGGATTGTCATCTACACGTCAAGAAGTGTCATAAATGTTAAGTGTTTGCAAGTGGAAAGCATCAACTCTCGATGCCACTCAATATCATGTCTTCGCTATGGCCATTTGCAACATGGGGCATTGACATCATTGGCAAAGTAACCCCCGCAGCATCGAATGGGCATGAGTATATTTTGGTTGCTATAGGCTATTTTACCAAATGGGTAGAAGCTGCGTCCTATAAGACATTGAATGCCAAACAAGTAGCGAAGTTCATACAAAATAACATCATCTACCAATATGGAGTGCCCCACGAGTTCATCTCTGATAATGGACAGCATTTTCGAAAAGAAACCGAAGAGCTCTTGCACAATTATAGTATCAAACATCATTGCTCATCTCCTTATAGACCACAGACAAATGGGGCTGTCGAAGCAGCAAATAAAAATCTCAAGTCGATCCTAAAGAAGACTACCGAGTCCTACAATGATTGGCATGAGAAGTTACCATTGGCATTATGGGGATATCATACTTCTATTAAAGCTTCAATAAGGGCTACCCCCTTTTCACTTTTGTATGGAATGGAAGCAGTATTACCCATAGAATTAGAAGTCCCATCACAAAGGATTGCTATGGAGAGTCAGCTGACAAAAATAGAATGAGTAAGAAACCGGTATGAAGAGTTAGCTCTACTGGATGAAAGGCGATTGAGAGCACTTTACCACATTCAGGGGTATCAAAGAAGAATAACCAAGGCATTTGGCAAGAAATGGAAGAACCGAGGTTTGAAGAAATGAGATTTGGTATTAAAGGAGATTCGAGCACCAATACACGACCCGCGAGGAAAGTTCAAGCCCACATGGGTAGGTCCTTACATCATCAGAGAAATACTGTCAGGTGGAGCAATGAAGATTTCAGACATCGATGGGAATGAGTTCTCTCAACCTACAAATCTAGATCAATTGAAGAAGTACCGCATATAAAAAAAAAAAGAGCCCACTAGGTAGAAAACTTGAAAAGGCTACTTAGGCAAAAATTAGGGCATTAAAAAAAATAAAAAAAAAATGAAAAAGAGGTGGACTTCTTCAACTTGATTTATGAACTACGAAGACCCGATTCCCCAAATATCATAATGAGTTAAGAAAAAATGACAAGAGAATGCATCAAGGACGGGGATACATAGGCAACCCATAAAGTTACTTTGGGTGCGGTCTATTTCTTGTGAAAACATCAAGAATTTGGTTCATTTGTAATTATTAAAGGATATTCGTTGAGATTTTAATAAAATTGATATTTATTCATCCATAAAGGGAAGAAACATTTCGAAAGTTTTATTATATGCCATATATGTCCATATTCTTTATTCCCTATATTTCTTACATTCATTCGCTTAAAAGAAAAAAAAAAGAATTCCTAGTTTACTCTAAGCCCTCTTCACTCTGCAGGCTTGGGCCTCATCTTCATTCCCTCTCTTTCTCTTAGGTATCCTAACTCGTGACACATCTGATGGAAGCGATAAATATACTAACCGAGTTGCAACCCGAGAATCATAAATGAGGCTTCGAGCCTTATCCTTCATGGCCTGCACTTTTGAACCCAAGTCCTGTTTAAGCCAAGCTCGATACCCCTCATCAAGTCTGAAAGACCCATTGCAATCCCCTATCTGAGTCATAGACAAGCCTGAAGCCCATTTCTTCATAGCCCAAGATACCAAAAAAGGAGTAGCTACCTTTACCCCATGAACATGCCTCTTAATAGGGAGGTTTGTTTGAACATAGCCCATCTGGGGAAACACGCGGGAAGCCCAGTAGAACGATGTATGCCTTAAGCCCATGAGCTTCACTTGACGACATCCAGAAGTGTGTAGCACATACTCTTCACCGTAATCCCAAATAGCCACATGCCACTGAATATCTCTCCAGGATAGATAAATGAAGAAGATGATCATGTCCTGAATCGAGCGATGCTCAAGAGACATAAGCTTTCGTGAACAGTAATTGTGGGGTAGGTGTTTAAGCCCATCAAGAGGAGTGATCAACTTGAGCCTTTCAACTAACCACATCTATAGAAGAATGGGGCTACCCTCAATATGTGGAGAAGAACGAGAGTGAAAGTGGTCAAGCCCGTTCAGAGTTTCAGCTAGCACTAAAAGGATGATATTATGTGATTTTAACAGTGGTAGAATGAGTTCACATGTTTCAATGGGTATGGAAGGTGTCCCATTTGAAACAAGGAAACAACCCAATATGCATAAGGCAAGTGCGTACTGGGTAGGCCTATGAAGAGCTAGTGATTTTCCCCCCTCCCGCAAGAAAGATGAAGCGAGCTTAAGAAGATTTATGGAATTGTCATGAATGAATGTAGAAGCTATCCTAGGTGAAAGTTCAAAGAGATAAGAGAAAGTTTGAAAATAACATCGACGGATGGTGGGAAAGACGAAAGGTCCACTAGAAGAGACGCTCATCAAAGCACAGACTTCTTCAAATAAAGGGCATACCTCTTCACAGTTGAAGCAGAATACATGATTTGATCGACTCAATCGACGAGGGAGATTATTCCTCGTCAACGATCAAGATTAATAATTTATAAAACCGCGTGACAATTAATCTCAATTCGATTGTGACTAGTGAGCACGGGTGTCGAACCACTGGGAAATGCAGGTTTATCTTAAAAAGACTCTTTAGAATTAATTCAAGTGGAAAGAATATTGTCAATTAAATTGGTTGGTGGAAATGCTCCGATTGGGTCGAAGCGAAAACTCAGTAATTAAATAAAGCTTATTAAAAAAATGCAGTTAAGTTGGTGGATTGAGCGGAACTTGGGTGAGAAGCCCATTGAATATCAATTAAACAATTTATGTTTATAAAATCCTCACTATAGTAATTATGTATGGTGGTTCTTCCAACTACAAGAAGGAAGTCCCAAAAAGATTATGAATACAGGACCGGCAAGTTTATCCCGGAAAAGAATGGAATATCGCTATCCACCTTAAATGAGGAATAAAGCATGCTGGTTTGTATTCATATCAATAAGAACCATTGCATAATTATATAATTGCAATCACAGATGTACAATTATATGATATTATATTTGGCAATAGTGTGCGGTAAAACCTTCACAACTATGCAATCACATAATACAAATAGAGGGATGTTTATAAAATAGGATTGTAAAATGAATCCAACTTCATCCTCACCCAAGCTTGGAGTATTAGCTACACATCACTGGAGGAGAATATCCTTTATCCAGGACAAGCTTTAAGGGGTCACGGGATGGAAAAAGAAATAAAAGCGGTAATTAAATGACTGACTAAATGAGGAAAATGACAGAAATAAATAAAGAAAATGGCGAAAGTAAATAAAGAAATGTGACTGAAGTAAATAAAGAAAAGAAAAGACTTAAGTAAATAAAGAAAAGGACAGAAAAAGTAAAGAACAGTTCTCAAGTGAGAACTGAGCCATGCATAAAAAGGAAAATAACAGAATCGGAAATTACTGAAATTAAAGACTTAATCGGATAGAACAATCCTCAAGTGAGAATTGAGCCAGGCATTGAAAGAAAAATTGCAGAATTGGAAATTGCTGAAAACTGAAACTACCGAATAAAATGCGAAAATAAACTGTAACTTGAATTAAAATAGCAGAGTAATGATTCAGAGCTTAAGTCATGAACCCTCAAAACGTCGTCGTTACACTTCTATTTATAGAAGGAAAAGGTAAAAGACATAAACGCCCTCAAAATATCCCAAAATATCTTAGAAGCCCGCAGCCGACCTTGGCTATCGATAGCGAAGGTGCGCTATCGATAGAGGCGCTATCGATAGCGCATCTTGGCTATCGATAGTCAAAGTCAAAGTTTGACTTTCTTGCAGATTTTCAACGACTGATCTTTTGGTACTTCCCCCGGCTGCTGTGGATCCTTTTCGGACGTTCCTTTGATTCGAGATGCTCTTCAGGGCTTCATCGGTGACGACTTTATTTAATGTAATCTGCACATATTTCTTGAAACAGAGTTTTAAACCCAATTGTACAGATATTCATGTAAAACGCTATTTATTAAACAATTATATATATAAGAGAACATAGTAATACCATAGTTGAATGGTATGATTGGGGTACAATCAGGGATCCTAGAAGTGAATCACAGAGTTGAGAAGCTTGTCTTCAAGTTTCACATAAGAGAGAGAGAACCACGAAGTCAAGCTAAATCGCGCGAACACCTTCTTTTCTGTTGCCCACATCGTTGCTATAAATAGGTTTTGGATCAACTTTAGAGTTTCCATTGTGTTTAGTGTGATGAATGAGAAGCCTAGGATGAGTTTTTATAGCCTTTTGGTAAGAAAATCGAGTCAAAAGCGAAGTAGGACATCCGAAAAGTTGAATTTCAGTCAAAATAGGCGAAATTAGTAACTAGGCTTGTCGACTATCCCCCCAAGGACGGCCAACCGT
Source organism: Hamamelis virginiana (assembly GCA_017140935.1). Classification (NCBI taxonomy): domain Eukaryota; kingdom Viridiplantae; phylum Streptophyta; class Magnoliopsida; order Saxifragales; family Hamamelidaceae; genus Hamamelis; species Hamamelis virginiana. The sequence goes on from JAESVK010070820.1 coordinate 15,331, forward strand.
CCCCTAGGGCCGGCCAACCGTCCATGGGTGGATAGTCATCTGAGCCTGCTTCCCAATTTTGCCTAATTTTGACCATTTTCAGCATTTTTGGTGCCCGGTTTAACCTTTCGCCTCATTTTCGTCAGTTTTGACCTATTTTTGGGTTAAAATTGAATCAAAAAGGCAATCGAAACATATTTATATTCTCATTAGGGCATAATCACATGTTGTTAGAGGTTCTTAGTGCATACATTAGAGATAAGTTACATAGAAGATCTTAAGCGGGCCTCTTTTGGGCCCAATGGTATAAAATCATCTCCGCCGTGATGATTTCCTCGTCCCTCATGAACCCGATACCTCGTGATCCCTTCTTGATCCATGGTGCTCCTGTGAAGGCTGGCTCAAAGCCTGCAAACCCAGAGTTTGGGTAAGTTTGGTGAAGAATGAGATTGTTAGAAATCGAAGAAGTGGAGTGAAAGTTACCTGTGCGGGTATACTGGCATTATGCGCATCGAGATTTATCCTTTGGAGTTCCCTAGTCAATGTCGCAGTATATGACAAGCATTCCTCAGTATACTATACAAGCAGCTGTAGATGGCAGAAGATTTGAAGATCAGGTGAAATAAAGTAAAAGTAAGACAAAGGTCGGAGTTATGATGATTATCGAGGTGTAATAAGGATCCACGTGAAGACATTCATTATATGGCACGCGAGGAATCGGCCTTTGAACAAAGTTACCATCCTTAATGACTTGCACCTGCCAAAGAAGAGTTAGCAAAGGAGGGGCATAAGATGAAGGCTCATCATCGCCGTGAGCCGCTGTAGCTGTGGAATGAGAAGCATGCCCTCGGGCTCGACGACCCTACAGAAAGAAGAGATATGAGAAACACTTTGCGGGAAAAGGAATAAAGCAACCAAGAGAGTCCACTACCTCAGTAGGGAGAAATCCTGACACCAATGGATGCATCAAATAGTGTTGACAGAATGCATGGTAATCCTCTTACTGATGATAAAAGGCATCAGTAAGCACACTAGTCAAAGCATCTGCCAAGGCATGGCCTGTCAAGCTGTTGGCATGCCTCATAGATGAAGAAGGTACATGACGCACGCGAGCAGTTGAGTAAGCTCCATAGAGCTGAGGGCGTACTCTCTCTCCAAGGTACCAATATCTGCCAGAGGGCCCCTCAAATAGGATCCTCTTGAAGGACATATCAATCACGGGACGAAGCTGAGCATGCATAGTACTCTTCCAATGACGCCAAGGGTTCTATTTTACTTGAAGACAAGACATGTTAGAGAAAGTTTGAGCATTGTGGGAAGATAGCAGAAACAAAGATGGTTACCATATCAGGATGCATTCTTGCAAAGATGGAGCGACTATAGACATAATCATACCTGTGGGCGCCAGCATTCTCTTGCCGACTTGGGGCGTATCGAGCAAGGATTAGCCAGGACAAGTCATTAGCAACAAGTGTAGGGCTATTTAAGCTGAGGTACTCATAAGCCCATACCTGTGGAATAGGTGCATTGTCAGAAGTAAGTAAAGGAAAGTTTGAGATGTTATAAACGAGTGTATATACCTCCCAGACGAACCCCATGCCTCCAAAGTCGGTTCAGACTCCTCGAGACCGACAGCTCGTAGTCCTATACATGGTAGCCAAAGCCGCACCACCCCAGTCGTAGTGAGGAATGGTATCAATATCCTCTAAGCTAGCAATGAAGTCTAGAGGGGCTAAATCAGCAGTGCCCGCAAAGAAAGTACAAGACAGTACATACAAAAGGAAAGCCCGTACAATGTGATCAGAATCTTGTCCATCCCCCTCAGGCATGTTACTGAATGTGATATAGAGAGTACTTCGGCGAACTGACATCTTTACAATGTCAATATTAGCCGCCCCAAGGTAAGTATCCAAATAGACCGAGTTTTGGCTCGCATCCTCATAAAAATCCAAAGGACATCCTCCAATGGAAATTCTTGTGATCATGGTGAAATCAAGCGGGGTCACAGTCATCTCCCCAAACTCGAAGTGAAATGTGTTGGTGGTATCCCACCATAGCTCGGATAAGGCCATGAGGGCCTGCCTATCCATTGGATCAATCCAGAGGGAATCGATGAAATCCCCAGAGCCTACCCTTTTGATGGTCGCCTTGGTTTGTGGCTGGAGAGTGTCCATCTTTGCCCACCATGTGACTATGCCTTGCATAGAAGACCGAGTCCTGATGTCAAAGTCTGGCTGCAAAAATAAAGATTAATGGATTAGAGATGTGTAATAGAGGTGAGTTATGCTAATTCTCTAAGTCAAAAGCACAAAATTAACCCACAAGATGACACATTTTCAAAAGTATTCATACTTTGTCTCTAAAAAAAAAAAAATTGATTTGTCAATTGTACATTACTTTATGTGCTAAACAATCTATTTTCAAAAATTACCACAAGTCATTTTGTGGGTTAACTTTTTTGTGCTTTTGATTTTGTTTTAAGAGTTAACATAACTTGTTGATATCCCATATGGTCTTTATTCATGATAAATGAATTGAAATGAAAACCCCAAGAGAATGGATTTTAAATAAAAACCTTGAATTGAGTACTTAACATGAGTAAATTTTGAAATAAAAACCACTTAAAAGTCATGGAAATGGCATTTAAGTGAATAGTGTTTTGAGTAAGAAAATGAGCTAAGTACCAATTCATGGAAATTTTAGATATGTGCATATTTAAAATAGTTTTGAAAACTTGTCATGATATGATAAAAATCATTTTTGAAACATTTGAAAAGGAGTGACATGATGAATTGCTTTGAAAATTTGAAAAATGCCCCCTTTTTTGGGCATTTCATCAAACGCCTAGTGTGCATATATTTGAAAAGAGTTTTGAAAACTTGTCATGATACTTTGAAAGTATCCAAATGATGTTAGAAACATACTTAAATCATGACATGAAGAATTTGAGTTAAAAAATCAAACTTTAATTCTCTTGGGAATTTTATCAAACACTTGGTGGGCAATATTTCAAGCTTGTAAAGAAAATGAAATGGGGCTCCCAAACTTTGCCAAATGCAAATCTCATGAAAAGGAATGATCAAACAACATCCAAAGATCAATATTGAAGCATCTAGACATTAAGGATTCAAAGAAAATGCATGGAAAGTGAGCTTACCTCTTGTGTAGTATGTATGTAGGATATATGAGTTTGGGGCTCCAATAGAAAGCTTGTGTTGTTAGGATCATATGATGGTGCCTTGTACCTTTTCATCACCATGAATGGGTACTTTGAAGATGCATGCCCCCTATTTATCATGAATATGTGTAGTGGAAAAGTTTGAGAAAGTGGTTATGTGTGGATGTGTATTTTGGTTTTGGATCCCAAATTTGAAATGCAATGATGAAATCCTAGGTTTTGATTCACAAATTGGAGTATGTAGCAACACTAGAGGTGTTTTTGAGATTGATTTGAATGGAATGAAACTAAGTTTGATGGATTTTTGAAGGAAATTGGGATTTCTAGAGAGAGAAAGTCTCAAAATAGATAGGAGATGAAGTGGGAAGCTAAACCACTTAAATGGAAGAGTGGGGCTCGGGTGACCGTCCCCTAGAGGACGGTTGGCTGTCAACTAGGGACGGTTGACCATCCTCTAGTGGATGGTCATCCAATTTGAAGCCCTAATTTGCCTTATGTTGGGATTTTGAGGCCTATTTGGCCCATTTAGCCCATTTTTGGCCTATTTTGACCTATTTTCTTTCAAATTGTGATTTGGGAAAGTTCATTGGATTGAAATTGAAGACTATTTGATGCATGGATGAGAAATGAAGAGGTGTTTATGCTTGTAAAGATGAGCATTAAATGATTGAGAATGAGAAAGTTCACATGATATGATGAATTTTTGAATAAAAATCATGAGATATGAAAATAGATGATATATGAGCAATGTTTGTAACCATGAAATGGTTATAAACACAAGTGAAGTGATGAGAGTGTGAAGCCCATGAAGGGATTGAAGAGATAAGATAACATTGAGAGTTGGTGAATGAGAGAGGCCAATTTTGGAGGCCCGAATCAATAATCTTCTTCTGCCCATTCTTGTAACCTCTCGCCAAAAACCTAACTACGGAATCCAACAATCTTATCATTCAATTGTTTGTTTTTATTTTTATTTTTAATTTTAAAGTTGCCAATATATTTTTTGTTTTTTTAAAAAAAAAATTGCCAACACAAGTTGTAACAGCCACCCTACCTAGTATTTTTTAAAAGAAATAGGAAAATAGTGAAACCATAGGTGGGTGTCAGCCTGGGTGATGTGTGACAGGTGGGCCAGAGCTTTACTTTTGTGCTGTTGTAAAAGTCCTAACATGGCATCCTTCCTTAATCATTCCAAAAACTTTCAATCACTTTTTTCTACTTTTTCCCTTATGATGCAGCAGTCCAGTCTAATTACCTAATCAGATTATGACTGCCTATCCCACAACCGCCCTTTTCGCGCGTGTCAAACACAATCTTTCTCTTCTTTTTTTCTTCTTTTAATTTTTTATTTTAAACTATTTATATATAAAGAAAAATTTAAACCTATAATCTAACTAATTTTGTATATCATGAATAGAATTACGGTCCGTTGTACATAAGTTAATGTTTCAAATAAATCTTACCAGTAATAAATTGGAACCCACCTAATTTGCAACCAGCTGCATTATCTAAAAGAAGCGATTGAATAAAATAAAATAATATATTATTGTAAATTAATATAATAATAAAATATGTAAAGTCTGTTGGAGCAGCGACATTTAAAGGGAGTCTTCAAAAGTCCACGTAAGGCAGCAAAGTACCCATTTGCTTCAACTTTGCTTTAACTTTGCTTCTCCTTTTGGAGATGCTCATTGAAAAAAAAAAAAAAACAATAAGAGATCTTTCACTTTTTAAGAGCATCTCCAATGCAAAAGCCAAATTTGGCATCCCAAAAAGCACTAGTTGATACCAAAAAGCCAAATTTGACATCCCAAAGTGTAAAATGAGCTTAGAATTTGGCATCAACTAGTGCTTTTTGGGATGCCAAATTTGGCTTTTGCATTGGAGATGCTCTTAAGAATATATATAGAATCGATCATATAAAGATATTCTTACGCTTCTTATCATCAGTTTTTTTTCACTGGGAGAGATATATATTTTGAAAATTTGGCCGTTGGATTAAATAATTTTCATATATATGTCATGTTTGTCAAAAATCACAGTAATCTGATAATTAGTTTTTAAAATACAAACATTTAAACAACTTTGACAGCATCGAACGGTAAATACTATTCAATGTATTTTATGGACTGTATTTTGAAAATCGATTATCAGATTACTCTGATTTTGATAGACATAACATTTATAAGAAGATTATTTAATCCAACGATTGGTTTTTCAAAATATTTATCCTATGGTTCACAAAAAGGATGGGTTATCAATAAGAAATGTAAGAATGTTCTGAAAGAATCGTTTCTATCTGTAGGAATTGTTAAAAGTACATAATTATTAGACATAAGTGTTAAATTATTTGATAAAGGTGTGGACAGATTTGGGTTTTATTTGTAATGGCTCTGTTTTCCTGTAATCTTTGTAATCGTCTAATTACCACAAGATCTAAGAATTTTTTAACATAACAAATGAATAAGGAATTTGGAAACCTCAAGGAAGTCATGATCGACCTCGCAGTATAAAGTTCAAAATTTAGGAACTTTTGAATAACTTTTTCTTTTTATTATTATTTTTTGTTATAGTTTCCTTAATCTTATATTATACTAGCTTGTGATTATTATAAAAAAGTTAGTAAAAGTTCAAGTTATTCCCTCTCTAGACATTCCTAAAAGTCCCACAAGAGGGGAGAAGAAAAATAATTAAAACTACTTTTAAAATAAACTATAACAGGTCACGCTCTCAAACAAGGGAGAGACCCTAGTTGGAGAAGAAATGACAAAAAGCATTTTGAAAAATATAAAAATAACAGTATATTTTTATAAGGTGCATTTTACACAAAGTTGCGTAAGTTGATCTCTATAAAACTAAATGCAGAACAAATTTTGAAAAACTGACCGTTGGATTACATGAAATACTTATGAATTTTATTTTGAGCAAAAATCACAGGGATCCAAAGGTTTATTATTGAAAAAACTAATGGAGAAAGGGGTGAAATTTTAAAGAACAAAAAAAGTCACAATTTTTCAATGTGACATTATTCAGAAACTGACCGTTGGATCACTGTGATTTTTCGTGAACATGAAACTCATAAGTAGTTTATCTAATTCAACGGTTAATTTTTCAAAATTTGTTCTACATTTAGCCCTATATATAGAGATGACCTTATCCAACTTTGTGTAAGGTGCACCTTATAATAACATCCCTGCTAAAAAAAGAAAAATTACAATTTGCACTCCTGTACGATTAGTTAAAAACACTTTGCAATCTTGTACTTTTAAAATGTGATAGATTGTACTCTTATGTTAACTATCCATTTGTTCATTTGATAGAAAAATTGTGTTAAACATGTTATTTTTATATGCAGTATTTATCTTAGATTGTTAATGTGTCTACAAGCATATTGGTAAAGTTTCATGATTTTTCTCAATATATTTTAATTTTTATGAATTATTTTTTTCATACAATAAATAAATTTCATATATTGAGAAAAATCATGAAACTTCACCGATATGCTTGTAGTCACATTAGCAATATATGATAAATACTGTATAAAAAAATAATAGGGGGTGGGGGTGGGGGTGGGGGTTCACGGTTTGGTGGAGTATTTTGGCACTGAACCAAAATTTGCCTATAACATGAACTGAAGCCGACCGAACCAAATTACCATATTGTTAAAAAGGTCATAAATAGAAACTAGTCTAACTGTCCAAGCTCATGCAAGTTTTAAAACATGTCAACATGAATATAAAATTCTTCTCTCATTTTTCTCCATAAATGAATCATCATTTGATTTGTAATTATGTGATTATAATAAGGGTAATTTGGCCGGAAGTCCCACATTAGAGCAGTTTGATAGCAAAAGTCCTCCAAAAAATTATTCTCTGTGAAAAGTCCTTTTGTCATAATTCGGACAAAATTACCCTACATTCATTTTTTTTCCACGGGTTATATGCATTTTTACTGCTAGGAAAGAGAGAGAGAGAGAGGAAAATAAGAAGAAGGAGAAGGAGAATAAGAGAGAGAGAGGATTTGTGAGTTGGAGATCGTGACTCGTCGGCGATCCCTCACTGTTCGTGCCGTGAGAAGCAAGTTCGAGCGAAAGAAGTCGCACGTTAACATCAACACGATTGGCCACGAGAAAACGACACTCACAGTGGATCTCACCATAGCACTGGCTTAGATAGGGAATAGTGCGCTGAAGAAGTACGACGAGATCTATGCGGCGCCAGAGGAGCGAGCAAGAGGTATCACAATTAATACCGCTACGGTCGAGTATGAGACGAAGAATTGGTAAACCTGTTGCATCTGTTGAATCTGTTGCCACAGGAAAACTTCGGCCGCTATCAGAGGGTGTTGAGGTTCGAGACTTGGTGAACCTGTTTGCAGTTAATGATTGGTCCATAGGAGGTCCATTGCTGAATTGAGAAGGAAGTACACTTTTTGCCTAGTTGCAATGGTAATGACTAAGGAACAGTTGGTTGAATTAGAGGTTCGTGAGCTTCTATATATCTTCGTATGAAGTCCCCGATGATGATGTCCCAATTATATCTGGTTCATGAGCCAATGAATTGTTTGGAAAGAGAGGAGAAAATACTAAAAATTCTAAAAATGGACAGTAAAAATACTAAAAACGGACACTAAAAATACTAAGAATGGACAGAAAAAATACTAAAATTGAACAGCAAAAATGTTAAAAATACTAAAAATGGACAGTAAAAATACTAAAAATGGATAGTGAAAATACATTCAGGGATAGTTCTGCCATTTCCAAAATTATTTTTTAAAATTAGGACTTTTCACATGAAACAAATCTTAATTAGGACCTTGAGAAGACAATAAATTTTAGAAGGGCTTTTTGCATTAAACTTTTATAGAGCAGAATCTCTCACCAAATTCCCCTTATAATAATTAATAGGATAATTTATGACCACTAGAAAATAAAAGATTGACTTATGACCGACTGACCACTGTAAAACAAACCACATTATATAAGAAAACCCGAAAAATACAATCGGTCAATCTGACGATAAATGCCACCCCATTCAAAATATATGAGTTTGGGTCCTTATAGTAAAAATGTCGGTTTAGGTAACCTGAATTGAATCCAAATTAACTGATCAATTTTTCCAAAAAAAAAAAAATAATAATAATATTTTGTTTATATAAATGATTTCATACGTTTGCTACACAATTTTTTTTTTGGGTCGAATAGTTTTCAATCGATCCCACCCATTGCCAGCTCTTGTTGTAGTGGAAAACGAATGTCTACAGTAATCTTTTAGCATTTCAAAATGGGCGTTGGAAGTGGTAGAAAATGTTGTTGAAATCTTTTCGGTTTGCATTCGAGCTAAATAAATGGTTAAAACATTAAAAATCCCACGAACCAAAAATATTTTGAGCAATTTTTTCTAGCATGTCCATAATTCACTGTTGTCAAATATAATCTTTTTTCTTTTCCTTTTCCTTTTTTTTTTCTGTACAGGTAAAAATCAATAGTTAATTGTTAGTCATTTAGTAGGGAGAAGGGGCACCTATCACCTCTAGTTTCTGGACATCATTTTTCTATGGAAATAACAAAGAGAGTAGTCCTATCACAACTATTCTCATTTCCATATGGGAGGTGAACTTTGAATGATAGAATCAATCATATTAATAATCTAGAGTATGGGATTGTTTTTACAATGATAAATCTACATATAAAGATGTATATTTGCCATTGGTCGATAATTTCGATATCTTAATAGCATAAAATAGATATAAATAAAATTTTGCTTTATTGATATTTCAATAAACAATACTTACAGTGTATAAGGTAATAGACTCAGTGATGATACAAAATCTAATACTTCTCAATTCTCACGACTTTTTAGAGCAATGAATTTTCACTTTCTCTTAACCCTTGTAGATCTGAACTAATACCCTATCTACTTCCTCCACACATCTTTTGTATGGGTACCTACTCATCATTCCATAAAAGAATAGTTCTAAGACTTGGCTCCATATATATATATTTGTTTTGCTTTATCATTTACACTCTCCATATATACTTCAATATTTTACATTATCAACACAGGTGCAATATAAAGTTATAATTACTAAAATTTGCATATGTATATTTTTCTCATAGGGTCCTAGAGCATACGAAGCCAATAAAAGACAACATGAAGCTACATTTTGCATGTCAAAGACTTGCAAACAAGTTTAATTTGGAAGCAATATATACTTTTATTGCCATTTGCTCATGACAATGTTTTGAATGTAATAGGAACATCTGTTTGCCCAAAATATACTCTAGAGGGGGGGTGAATAGAGTATAGTCAAATAAAAAATCTTTAAAAAATGAGATACAATTAAAATCTTTGAACTAGGATAAATAAGAATGCAATTTAGAGTTCACAAAGACTCAATAAAATAAGTAACAATTAAATAACTTGAAATAAAGAGATTGAGTTAGAGAAGCAAACACAACGATTTACGTGGTTCGGTCTCTGCCTACATCCACGCCTCAAGAACTCCGTCAAGAGGTTTAATCCACTATGCAATCTCCTTCAAGGTGGAAAAACCTTTACACTTGTCTTCTTTCAAGGTAGAAGACAACTCACCAACAAGAGTTTTCACAAAACCCTTACAATCTCACAATAAGATGTTTGAATAAAGAGTAATACAATAAATGCTTCACAAAGCTGATTTGTAATGAATACAAGATGAATAAATGCTCACTCAAATGCTCAACAACAATAGCTTAGAATTTTCTCAAGGAGAAGCAATGAATGAAGAGAGTTTGAGAGTAATAACTTCAAATAAAGATGATGAATAGTGTTGGTAAACAATAAATGAGAGCTAAGCCACTATATATAGAGAACTAGGGCCAAAATGGCCGTTTGATATCTTTGGTGTCAGATTGGAAAAGATTAAGATGGTTAAGGATCATTTAATGCTTGATTAGCCATAAAGAGAAATAGTCGTTTTGAAGTTGCAGAGCCATTAGTCGACTAGGACAAGGTGGTTAGTCGACTAACTAGTTAATTTTCAAAGGTTTTGGCTTCCCGGGCTCGGTTAGTCGACTTAGCACAGGAGATTAGTCGAGTAGCTAAGCAAAACTCAGTTGGAACATTTTCTGGGTTTGTTAGTCGACTAGGCACAGGGGTGTTAGTCGACTACCAACTTAAAATCAATTTGAAAATTTTCTCCGGGATCGATTAGTCGACTAGTAAGAGGTCATTAGTCGACTAGTAAATTTGTAACTCAGACATGGCTACTGACCTTCCATTAGTCGACTAGCAAAGAGGGGTTAGTCGACTAGTGAACTATTAGCCGACTAGACTAGGATGCTTAGTCGACTAACTTAGAATTTCTCAAATATTGCTTCTAGACTGCACTTAGTCGACTAGGACTAAAGGTGTTAGTTGACTAGGGAAGTTGTAATGTCAATATTTCGAAATTTCTAAGTCAAAATCAACATAAAACACTTGGACAAGTTAACTAAGTATTCCAAAACATTTTTGGTCAATTTTAAAAGCATTTTCAAGTATGAATGCTAATGCACAATGAGATGGAAAAAGTTTTTCTCTTGAGCTATACAATAATGAGCATAAGAGAGAGCTTACAAAGAGTTCCTAAACACTAGGAGGACAACTTGACTTCAATAGGTCTTCATAAACTTGAGCTAGTCTTCAAGTTGATCTTCAAGGATTGAACTTCTTTGAATTGCTTTGACACTTGAAGCTTTGATCTCCATGAGCTTCGATTTGGAATATGAGCGCATTTCATTGCTTGATGAATGTTGATGAGCTCCAATAAGATGTAACTTTGAATCTATGAAGACACAACACTTAACCACTTGTTAAATAAAAAGTATGGTTTAGTTATCATCAAAATAAGGTCAAAGACCTTAGGGCTAACACCATCTATTTTTCATTTTTGAACAAATATTTTGTATTTAGTAAACATGCACTTTGGATATGTTAGTTTGAGGTAAACATGCACTTTGGATATATATTGATAATTAAGTACACCATATTTTGCAATTCTCTTTTATGCACGTGTATTGGTGGGATGAGATGTTAGGAAATATAATTTCATATGTGAAAATAGGTCACTGTAAGAGGAGACAAAATAATAGGTGAAAAAAAAAAAAAAAAAAAACAGGTCAATGTAGGTCTAAAGGTTTACGACACTTTTAAAAGTGTTAAGACACATTTATAACGACATTTCTAGAAGTGTCGTTCTAAGACATCTTTTTTACGACACTTTCTAAATGTCATGCAAGTGTGATATGTTACGACACTTTACAAAGTGTCGTGCCAATAAATATTTTTAACGACACTTTTTAAGTGTCGTGCAAGGTTGATCCATTACGACACTTCAAAAAGCGACGTAAAAGTTTTCACAACAGTGCAATGGACGACACTTCCCAAAGTGTCGTAAACATGATATAAAGACACTTTTTAAGTGTCGTGAATGAGCGTTTTTGTAGTAGTGTCGTGGCCTATATATACCCAATAAAAAGGCGAGAAAAAATAACAACTCCTCCAAAACAGCGCAATGCTTCAAGACCTTCTAGAAGATTGATCGTCAGGGAACAAGAGAGATTATTTCTTGTTAATGATCAAGATTAATATATTTATAAAACCGCGTGTTTGCTAATCTCAATTCAATTGCGATTGGTGAGCACGGGTGTCGAACCACTAGGAAATATGTAGATTTAAAATGAGAACCTATTAGATTTAATTAAAGTGAAAGAATAGTGTCAAATTAATTTGGTGGTGGAAAGAGCTTCAATTGGGTTGAAGCGCGCGGAAAATACTGATTTTAACAAAGCTGATTAAAACGTGATTAATTAGTGGAATGTGCGGAACTTGGGTGAGAAGTCCATTGAATATCAAATATGCAATTTAATTATAAAATCCACGATATAGTAATTATGTATGGTGGTTCATCCAACTACAAGAAGGAATCTCCAAAAAGATGATGAATAACAGGATCGGCAGGTTTATCCTTGAAAAGGAATGGAATATCACTATCCACCTTAAATGGGGATAAAGCATGCTAGTTTGTTATTCATCCCAATAAGTACCATTGCATAATTATATAATTGCAATCATAGATATACAATTATATTATATTATATTTAGCAATAGTGTGCGGTAAACCTTCACAACTATGCAATCACATAATACAAATAAAGGGATGTTTATAAACTAGAAATGTATAAAGAATCCAACTTCATCCTCACCCAAGCTTGGAGTATTAGCTACACATCAATTGAGGAGAATATCCTTTATCCATGACAAGCTCTAAGGGGTCACGGGATGGAAAAGTAAAATAAAGCAGAAAGTAAATGACTGAAAGAAATAAAGAAAAATGGCGTAAGTAAATAAAAAAAATGGCTTAAGTAAAAAAAAAAAAAAATGACTGTAAAAGTAAAGAACAATTCTCAAGTGAGAATTGAGCCATGTATATAAAAGGAAAATAGCAGAAATTAAAGTGCGGAAATTAAAAACTGAATAAGTAAAGAACAATTCTCAAATGAGAATTGAGCCATGCATAAAAGGAAAAATTGCAGAAAAGTAAATAACAGAATAAAAAGCAGAATTGAATTGTAATGTAAAGTCTATTGAAATTGACAGAGTAATGATTCGGAGCAAAAGTTTTGAACCCTCTTAAAGTCACACAAACACTTGTATTTATAGGTTGATTTTAAAAATGACCAAAATGCCCTTGAAATATCTCAAAATATCTAGAACAGCCCACAGCCGCATCATGTCTATCGATAGCGAAGTTTGGTTATCGATAAACTTGGCTATCGATAGTCATGTTGGCTCTTGCTTGGAAAATGCAGAAATTCTTCTGCAGCCTTTCGCACTTCATCGCCTATTGCTGAACTTTTATGAAACTTTTATCATTGGTGACGATAAGCAAGACTTCCTGAGTGACGGCTTCGCATTTATATAATTTGCACAATTTTCTTATAAGAGAGAAATTAATCAATTTATACAGAATTTATACAAAACAAGATATTATTACGCAACTATTTATATAAGAGAGCACAGTAATACCATAGTTTGAAGGCATGATTGTGATACAATCAAAGATTTTTAGGCCTTTCTCTTCGCAAGAAAGCTTCTTTTCAAGTTTATTTTAAGCATCCTTTTAATTTCAAGCCGTAGTTCTTCAAGTTTCAAGCATTTCTACTTTAAGCAATTAAGTGTTGCATTTCAATTTCCAAGCACATTTTACTTCCAAGTATGTCGATTTCCATTTCTATGGTTGTAATCTCAAGCATTGTAAGTATTTCTTTTGTTAATGCATTTTCAATTTCATTCCAAGTAAGTTGATCGGTTTGATTTCGATGTAATTCGAATTGGATTTTAGTTTTTCATAGATATTCCACACTAGAACCCAAGAGGTTCAACCTTTAATCCTCGCTAATCGCCTGATTTCATTTCAATTTCAAAGTGACCGACTAGGCATTAGGATAACGTCCTAATTTCGTGGCCTAGAAAATGCTAGAGGTCATGTTTAAAACAATCTATTTGGGCTTTAACTAGCTTAGCTGGCACACTCGTGTAGAGACCTATAAGGTCTCAAGAGACCGTAATTTACACTGAGGATAGGATAAGTAAAGAACATCAATTATAATATAACAAATACAAAATATATACAACAATACTATTAGAAAAATCTTGAACCCAAAACCACCTGCCCTAAACCATAATTTCTAGCTGCCAACTGGACTAAAACCTAAATTCTCTCCATTTTGTGAATTACACCGTAACTTTTCAGTCCACATGAATTTGGATCTTTTTTTTTTTGTTGGATCTTCTTTTTTTTTTGTTTTGATCTTCATTTCTTCCAAAAAGGAAAAATGGAAAAAAGGAAAAGGCAAAAAGAAAAATGGTAAAAGAATTAAGGGAAAAGAAAAAAAGAAGACGACCTACTATACCCTACCCGTAGAGGGAACAGCTTTTGCCTCTTCGACAGTGACACTCGATCTATCTACTCCGGCTTGGCTTGGTCTATCGTCCATAACAGATGAGTAACATATATCTAAGAGAGGTGGGTGGGAGGATGAGGGTGACAGGTTCATGTTCATATATCAGTGAGTCTTTTAAAGTGGGTAACAACTAAGGACAGTCCTAGTTATGGCAGGCCAGGCCGGGCTCCTCTAGCTTACAACATTAACAGATCTAGCAAGGACAGTACCCTAAGATTTTGGAATCTTGCCATGCATGTTAAATATGATGCTCAATGGTCCTGCGACAATACAATCATGCATGTGCTAGAGGAAACCCAAAAAAAAAAAAAAAAAAAAAAAAAGAAAAAAAGAAGTTGAATAGTTGGTAACTTTGTGGTTGCCAGAGAGTTTGGTGGCCTAAAGGTAACCTAATTGATCTCAATTGGGGGTTGATTGGCCTTTAATAGGTTTATGAATTGCCTGGGTGGAACCCAATCTCGGAATATGAATTTTGATAGGCATATATTCTTGGCAAAGAGTTTACCTTATCACTCCTCATCTATCTACAAAGCTAAGTTGCAGTAAGTTAAATTTAAATTTAAATTTAATTTTATAT
>JAESVK010070821.1:0-12094 GCA_017140935.1 Hamamelis virginiana
AACTTAATATACCCTTTAGGATTGGTTTTAGGGCATACTTCTAACAAGGCTTACGCCCAGTCCAAAGTTCTGTGGGAGTAGTAGGTACTGACTTAGTTGGTACCAAGTTCAGAATATATGCTGCTGTTTCAAATGCATATCCCCAGAATGAATCAGGTAAATCTGAATAACTCATCATAGATCTCACCATATCCATAATAGTTCTGTTCCTTCTCTCTGCTACACCATTTTGTTGTGGCGTACGAGGTGCAGACAACTGGGATGTAATCCCCTCTACTGATAAGTAATCAGTAAACTCTCCTAAGAGGTACTCGCCACCACGATCGGATCGTAGTGTCTTGATACTTTTACCCAGACGCTTCTCCGTTTCCGCCCTATTCTCTTTGAATTTCTCAAAAGCTTCGGACTTACGGCGCATCAAATAAATGTATCCATACCTTGAGTAGTCATCAATGAAGGTCATGAAGTATCAAAGCCACCTCTAGCCTGGATAGTCATGGGTCCACACAAATCAGAGTGAACCAATTCCAATTGCTCTTTGGCTCTATAGCCTTTGGCCGAAAAAGGCCGCTTGTTCATCTTACCTTCTAAGCAGGATTCACAGACTGGAAGTGCCTCCACTTCTAATGAACCTAATGGTCCATTTTGAACCAGTCTTGAAATCCGTTTTAGATTAATATGACCTAGGCGTAAGTGCCAAAGATAGGTTTGGTTCATTTCAGAAGGTTCCTTTCTCTTACATGGTAAACAATTAGTGTTATTCAATTCATTAAGTTGCAGTTTTGGAGAGACAGGATTAATAATATAAAGATCATCTACTAATGAACCAGAACAGATAAAACTTTTATTAAATTTAATAATCACTAAATTATCAAAATAAATAGAATATCCGTCTTTAACCAAACTAGAAACTGAAACCAAATTCCTTCTAATGGAAGGTACATAAAGACAATCCTTTAATATCAATATTCTGTCTCTACCAAAATTTAAATAAAAAACTCCAACTGCAACTGCTGCCACTTTCGTAGCATTGCCCATATGAAGATAAATCTCCCCATCACTTAGCTGCCTGGTTTCCTGGAACCCCTGCAAAGAATTGCAAACATGGTTAGTGGCTCCCGTATCTACACACCAGGTACTGGTAGATAACACCGCTAAACATGTCTCAACAACTAGTGAAAAAGATTTACCTTGGTTGTTCATTTTGCTGAGATAAACTGGACACTACTTCTTCCAATGTCCTGACTGCTTGCAGTGAAAACATTTGCCCTTGGGCTTTTTCACTCCACCCTGAGGCCCATTAACTGCCTGAGGAACTTTACCCTGTTTCTGAACCTTTTTCTTCTTCTTCTTACCTTTCGGCTTAGAAGTAGAACCTTTTTCAGTCACTAGTGCAGTAGATGGCTTCTTGATGAGGCCCTCGGCTGACATGAGTTCTTTCAGCAGTTGTGCCAATGAATAATGAAGATTATTCATGTTATAATTCAGGCAGAATTGCTTAAAAGAATCAGGTAGCGACTGGAGAATGATATTGACCTGGGTATCCCCATCAATATCAGATCCAAGGATCTCTAGTTCATTCAAAAGACCGACCATCTTCAAAACATGATCCCTTACCGGGTCCCTTCAGCCATGGTAGTGGTCAACAGATGTTTCATAGCAGTTTGCCTAGCAGCACGAGTCTGATTCCCAAACATTTCTTTGAGATTAAACATTATGTCATAGGCTGTGGGCATAGACTGATGCTGATGTTGCAGAACATTTGACATAGAAGCCAAAATGTAACACCGCGCCATCTCATCAGCCTTAACCCACTTCTGATAAGGCTTGGCTTCCTGTTCGGTTGCCCCTTCATCAGGTTTCTGCGGGCAAACATCTATGAGCACAAACTTGTACTCTTCAGCAGTCAGTACAATATCCAAATTTCTTTTCCAGTCAATATAATTAGTTCCATCAAGTTTGTTTTCTTTGAGAATAACAGCAAGAGGGTTGAAAGCCATTTTAAAAACCTGAGAATCACATAATTATAACAAATTATGAAGAGCATAAACAAAAAACTTTGAATTCCGTTTTAAAATTTTGGTTCCCTCTACCAATTTTTAAAAGAATCCGCCAGCAGCCTGATACACCGTGAATAGCATGCCTCGATGGGAGGTCGTCTACTATCCATCATTTGTCCAGACAGGCCAATTCCTATTAATCTTGTTATCTAGGCAACGAGCCGTGCCAAACAAAATTAAACAGCTGACTTAGCTTCGGTCCTATAAATAATAGCAGTGACTCAGATGGAGAGGATACTATTATTTATAGCTAAGTGTATACCATCACTTAATTCTAGATCTATTATTCCATAATGAATCCCTCAGATGGAGAAGTGATTCAGATTAACAATTACTAGAATTATTCCTAAGGAAGTTTGTACTAGTGAATCCGCTAATTAATTAGTCCGATAGGGAGGAAGGCACCAAGACCAACACGCTAATTAATTGCATCACTTACAAACTAGTGATGGAGACCATGGGATTTATACTTAATAAATTCCCTCACTCACTTAGTTATTTGGAAAAAATGAGGGTTTAAAATATATGTTTAATTCTAAATAAATTAAAAAGTATAAAATTGGCAACTAATAAACATGAAACTAATAAATTCTAATTCCATTTGAAAAATAAATTCCCTTTGAAAAATAATTTATATTAAAACATGGGAATTAATTTTATTATCTAGTTTCACATTTATAATCCAAAATTGTGATTTTCAATTTATATAATTAAACATAAAGCCATAACAGATAATATCCATGTTATCACATATTTAAACATTTAAAATAGATAACTATCAGGTAAACAATCATAACATATATTATCCATGTTATCACATATTTAAACATTTAAAATAGATAACTATCCGATAAGATATTATCCATGTTATCACATATTTAAACATTTAAAATAGATAACTACCAGATAAGATATTATCCATGTTATCACATATTTAAATATTTAAAATAGATAACTACCAGATAAGATATTATTCATGTTATCACATATTTAAACATTTAAAATAGATAACTACCATATAAGATATTATCCATGTTATCACATATTCAAATATTTAAAATAGATAACTACCAGATAAGATATTATCCATGTTATCACATATTTAAATATTTAAAATAGATAATTATCAGATAAACAATCATAACAGATATGATAAAGCCCAGCTATTATGGTCAGTCTTCAAGTCTGAAACCACAAGAAGTCTAGATCCACCATGACACCTAGCAACCAAGGTAGCCACTTCGAACAGTTAGCCGGGGTTTGGGGCAGCGCCCCAGCGGGGATCGACCTCCTTCTCGGAATAGCAACCTTCGGATACATAAATCCTATGCCTCCATTAAGGAGTTCACATATTGCTACGAAGAAAATAAATAACAACAAAAATATATACAACCAGTGTGATAAAACCATCACACAAAACCGCAAAAAATTATACAACCCAGTGTGATTATAACCATCACACAAAAACTGTATATATAAAAATAAATGCATCCACACATAAAATCATACATTCATGTGACCATAATAGCGGGACAGAACGCTGCAAAACAGAGGTTAGCACAACCTACGTTCTACTCATGGCAGATATGGATTCCTATATTCGGATCAAACCTGGGGTTAATCCATAAACAGTATCACAGCCTGCTCTGATACCAATTGTTGGGAGCGGAAATCCCATGAACTCGTGATAGTGTTTATGGATCATGCCAAAAAAAAAAATAAATCCGAATACTATAACATATAGAAAAATCCGTACTTGGAGATCTGTCTGGATTGATCTCAAAGATCACGAACGGTTGATCACTGCTCGATCCTTCAAGCCTTCTACCGTATTCCCCAATGCCAGAACGTGAAGAGAGAGTGGCTCTCTTTATGCTCTCCTTGTTGGATGGCTGCCTCTAGGGTTTAGATATTTCGTCTTAACCTAGTGGCTGCCCAACATGGCATATATATAGGCTACGGTAGGGACCCAAAAGCAAATAAGTTTCGGGCTCCTAATGTAAATATTAAAAACCTATTTACATTAATTATAATTCATTCCACTAAAGAATTATAACTGCACTCCCTAGCTTATTCGAAAATAAATTTCGAGCTCTTTGTTATTAAATACTTATTAATCTCCCCACGTTAAGATTACAGATACCCGTTGATTAAATTAAATTACTGACAATATAATTTAATCAACATCTATTAATTTCCTTGAGACCTTCCACTTAATTTATTTGATATGTCGGATACAAAAATCCACCTGCAGGGTTTGACATAATCAAAACTTATAAGTATCCTCAAGGGGGTATTATCAATCCCTATACCAGGACGTGGATTCCGTCAATAATAAATATTCACCATACAATTAATGCAGTTATCCAACTCATCGAGATTATTGACCTATAAAGATCTCACTCTTTATGAATCAAAATAACTAACAATAAATGCATGTGTCTATTAATTATTTCGGGATTAAGAGTATAAGTATTCATAACAACCGTGAGGTATTAATTATTTTATGTGTCAGTATAAAATAATTACCTCAATACGGTCCCGTTCAATACACACAAGTGTACTAGCACAAGAAGTTGGAACTAAACCATTCCCCGTAGTCAAGACAGACCTACTGAAATCATGTGCTACAATCTTACCGATGGTGTGTCCAACTCCATCTCAGATTGTGAACAATAGGCTTATATTCTACAAAAACTGATGATCTGATCTTCTGTGTGTAAGCCGAACTCTACACACCAGATCATCTACTATATAGAATAAAAGACACACATGCATAACATTAGTAGATAATATAATGCAAACATAGCTCATACAGATTCTCATTTAATATGCAATATCAGAATTCATTAATAAATAAATACTAAGGTCTATTACATAAAAACATGGCTTTTAGTATATAGCCCTAACAGATAGCTTGTCCCAGTTCAAATAGAACTACACCTTGAGATAAATCTTGATATTCTATACCAATTGTACACTGGCAACGAAAGAAGTGACCTCCTTTTTAGGCAAACCTAAAGTATGTAGTGTACCATCTGATTATTCTCCCTTGTTGTGTTGTAACTTCTGGCACACAGCCTTGTAAAGAGTCTTCTAAATTCCCTGACAATTGGGATGACTTCTTTTCTTCAAAACCATATGTACCTAGTTTTTTATTCTTTCATTTTATCATGCATCTGAGGGATACATCTGTGTGTGTGTGTGTGGATGAAGATATGCATGCTCTGTTTTTATCTTTCAGTTGTTTGACTAGTAGACAATTTTTTATACTATGTATAAACTCCAGTATTTGATAGTTGTATGAAAAATATGTAAGTTATCACCCTTGCACAAAATAAAAGCATTATCATTACTTAAGCCCTATTTATCTCAGCAAATCTTGTGTGTCTTGGCAAGTTCATGAAGTTGAGACTGGACCAGGTTTTATCAGAAAGTAATGAAGCTGAGAGTCTTGAAGAAGCATTAACTTCTAATCCTACCAATCTAGAGTTTGAGAAGCCAGAAAATTGGGTAGCTCCTCACCCAAAGTATGAATTTGAATGGTGGGAGCCCTTCTTACCCTCAGGACCTGAAAAGCCAAAAAAGAACAGTATGTTATTCCCCCTTTTGCCTTCTCTTTTTCTTATTTCTTTCCAACATTGAGTTTTCAACATGTATCAATAACTGGTAGTTCAAGTTAGTGAGGTTTGCATACTGCTTTGTAGAGGTGACAAAAGATCATATTCTATTAAAAAGCTTTGGATGTTTTAGGAGGTGAGATCTAGAAGCCAACATATAAAACTGCAGAGGAGAGGTGAGTATGATTAGACTTTATGAAAGTAAGCATTCTTTCCAGAACATCTCTCTCGTTTGTGGCTAATGACCTTTGTTTGTTAATAATTTAGGGTGTGCTCGGACTTCCCTTGAAATTTGAACTACCCCATTGTGTTTTATATACAATTTACAATCAGATTCCTCATAATGAGTTGGAGTTCATTACAGAAAATAGCAATTATCCTAACAATGAGGGTGAAAATTGGAGATGGTGGCAATTTAAGAAAATAAAAAATTAATCTTATATTTGCTTTTATTAGGTTGATATAAATTTTTGGTCCATTCCCTATTTTTTTAAGGTATTGGTTAAGTGGTTGTTTAACATGGTATTATACTACTGGTTTTTGGGGAGATCTTGGATTCATGTCTTGTTGGTTAAGCTTGATGTAAACTGCAAAGTATTGTAGATATCTTGGTTAAGCTTGGGGCTTTACGTTTGAATGTTAAGCTTTGAAGAAGGTTATTAACGAAGATACTTAATTGAAATGGGCTGCTGCTTGGGGAGCAGCAGGCAAACCAGCCTGCATTGCGGTAAAGAATCAGTTGTTTGAGTGAGAAGCTGGTCATAGTTATGACCCCAAAGGTGCTGTAAAGAATCAGTAGGTTGAAATCAAGGTGAGAAAAATCTGTCCTCTATCTATCTCTGTTCATAATTCTCTATCGCCATTCCCGTCCACCCCTCCATTTTTTTTTTAATTTTTTTGTTTTGTTTTTGGCGTGAGACAGAGACTATGCTTGTTCTCTGCATCTTCTCTGATTACCCACTTTCAACTCTGTTCTGGACATTCATTTTGAAATTGTTTGTTTCCTATGGCACCAAATGAACCCACCCTCACACTAAAAGACAAAGTTCCGCACATTTAGTTTGTTTAAATAAGTTACAAAATATTGTTTGAACAAGTGGACTAGACTGCTTTGTCCATATAACGCAGTGAATTGTTTGGTTTCTTTGTCGTTTTGAGTTTTACTAAAGCTTTGTTTGGATTAGTTTTGCCTAAAATCAATAGTGTTTTGTGGATATTGAGTAGACAGTTCAATAGTGTTTTGTGTGTTGTACTGAGACTCATAGCTACTTGCCGAGTTAAATGCTAGCAAATGGAAATGATTTAAAGTATTATTTTTAGTCTTCTGTTTTCATTTTTTTCAAACTCGTGCTGCCGTGCATCAGTTTACCTTCTTATATTTATGTTAGAACTGACTTGGAGCACTTGAAGGAACTCATATTCCAGATATTGTATTTGCGGATATTTGAGCTAGATATCGGAATAGGAAGGGTGATATTTCAACCAATATGTTAGGAGCTTGCGCTCCAAATTTGAAATTCATATATGTCGTACCTGGGTGAGAAGGATCTGCATCTAATTCTGGAGTTTCACATTATGCCATACATAGACCCTATCGCCTGCATATCCCGAATGGTATTTTTTTTATTGCTATTCTTATTCAACAATAAATTAATATATACTTAATTACTAAAATTGATATTATGATGTAGATAAATACTACCTTATGGGTGCAAGATTTTTAGCAACTTATCGAGGCATTATATATCATCTTAATGAATGGTCCGGTAATACTCCTACAAACTTCAAAGAGTTGTTTAATCTTCAACACTTGGTGCAATAAATACAATTGAAAGGTCCTTTGGACCATTGAAAAAGCAGTGGAGAATATTGCCAATTCATTCTTTTTTTGACATTGAAACTCAAATATGAATCATTAATGCATGCTGTGTACTCCACAAACTTAATTCAAATTTAGCAGTGCAAAGATTATAACTTCTGTCATGGGTATATATGAATAGATATATTACAACTTCTGTCATTTGTGCATAAGGTAATTACCTCTCCAAATACTGCACAAAACCCGATAACGATCACCCTATAATGGAAGAAAATCACACAATAGTTATGTAGGGAAAAAAATAAAAAAAAAGACAATCAAAACAATAAATATTGGAAATTAACTCAAAATTCACCAACTCACATTGCATGTTGAGGCATAATACAAATTTTACTCACTCTTAGTTTTCTTCACTATGCATCGCTTAGATTACAGTAACAAATCTTTCAAAGGTAATCTCTACTGTTAACATCGGACAACTCCGATGCCATTGCTATATAAAAAATTATCAAATGCAAGCAATTTTTAAAAATATTTTGTGTATTTGAGAAATTATGAAACCCAATCAAAATAGGTCAATATAATTTGATCCACATAGCATGGTTACGTAAAAGAAAATGAAACTAGTATATATTGGCATTAGAGAAAAAAAATACGATTTGAGCATCTGCCACACCCCAAATATAATATATTCTAATATAGTATTTGAGATTTAACCCAAACATCATCATCTTTTATCTACAAAACAATAGTCAATACCATAAATAAAGTTCAACTCATCCATTACACAGATAGGATTATAGAAAAGTCTACAAAATACTCTTTACTATGTACATGATATCAACACAAAACTCAAAAGATTGTCATCGTTCGGCCTC
The DNA here is from genome assembly GCA_017140935.1 of Hamamelis virginiana. NCBI lineage: Eukaryota > Viridiplantae > Streptophyta > Magnoliopsida > Saxifragales > Hamamelidaceae > Hamamelis > Hamamelis virginiana. Next base: position 8,378 of record JAESVK010070821.1, read on the forward strand.
ACACTAGATGCTTTTTGTTTACTACTCCTTTTCCATCCCTAAAAATGTTATGTAAATAATATTATGAGCTAACTAGCCCAGTGAATAAGCATCAAAATTTAATTCTACATTATCATCATATGATAACAAATCATCATTAATCATATTTATATCTTTCTCATACTCACCATCACACACATTGTGATACATAATAGTTATCATATCTCACTTTGCTGTTGTCTCTCACAACTTGCAAAAACACAAAGTTAGATAACATACATAGGTCTCATGCCAAATGTACGCTATCATTAAGCCTCAACACATATACCCCCATGCTATATGTGAATATGAGTATAATGACTTCATGTGAATAATACTGCATACTAGTGTACTAACTGTAGGATGACTCTGTTGTCCCAATAAGTGGCCCTAGAGGGGGAGTGAATAGGGTCTCGGCAAACTTTTAATAATTATGAAGAAATTAAAATCTAATTATTAAACATGTAATTTAAATAAAATTAAACATAAATGCATGGAAACTAATTGTAAGAGTTTAGGGATAAAGAAATCAAACACAACGATTTTAACGTGGTTCGGACTCTGCCTACGTCCACGCTTCAAGAGCTCCGCCTGATGATAAAATTTACTATATCAATCTCACTTCCGGTGGAGATCAAGTAAATTACAACACTATCCTTCTTACGGTCAAGATAGAAAAACTCTAATCTTCTTTTCAGACTGAAGATCAAAACTTTTACAACCAAACTTGAATTTGAACACAAACTTCAAGCTTCACAGGGGTTACACCCAACCCTTCACTCAGAAAGTATTACTCCCTCCGTCCCAATTAATGTGCATACATTGACTAAACACGTATTTTAAGAAATACATTGTAAATTTTGAGTTCCAATTTTACCCTTCTAAAAGAAATAGTCATTCTCCATATTATTTGTTAGAGGGGTATAATGGGAAATTCATTCTAATTTTTAATTTGAAAAGTTAAAGTGATCACATGTTTTGGGACATCCCAAAATAGAAAAGTGATCGCATAAATTGGGACAGAGGGAGTACAAGAATTAAGTAGAGTACAACAACTGCTTCTCACAAGCTGATTTGTATACAATAATAACTCATACTAATGTCTTTCAAAGATTTAAACTAATTTGCTCATACAGAGAGTGTGAGGGCTTTCATCACGTAAGAATAATGAACACTTGTAAGCTACAATAGTGTATCAATTGTGTCTGACCGGTTATATAATTAAGCTCAATAACAAAAGTATTTATAGCCTTTAGAAAACAGCTAGACGTTGGAGCGTCTTGGAAATCTGCAGATTAAAACAAGTTTGAAAAATGGAATAAATCCATTTGGAGGTGCAGCCATAGTTGAATCAACTTATGCAAAGTCAACTATTCCAACAGCATACTTATTTACACATAAAATTAAAGGGGCTGTTTAGAAAGACTCAAAAACAGGTTAAGTAAGTAGAATAGAGCCGGATTTCTTTATTTCATAATTTGGTAACCATAACTCAATGAGATAATCAGTTTTCCTTGTATTAATTTTTCGAGCATATTTAGTTCCAACTCATTCCAACGAATAGTTGGTTTTCTTAAATTGGTTTTCTTATCTCCCAAAAAAATCGAGTGCCTTCAACTGTTACCACAGACTTCACGTTTGGGCAAATGAAGCCATCACTACAAGCTTGCTGTTTTCGCGCTTCTTCAACTGATATGTTGTCGGTGACGGCAAGGAAATTGTGAATTTTGCACCTCACTCTCGATTCCTCAGAAGAGTGACAAAGACCCAACTCATCTTTGGAAGAGTAAACCCAAACCCATTTGTGAAAGGGGAGAGAAGCAGAGTACGGAGAGAGAAAATCAGGAATTTTTGAGATTTCTAGGGAGATTTGAGGGATGTGGGTTTTCTTAGTATGCATGCGTGTATATATATAGAGAGTGGGGGGATAGGATTTTTGGGTTTGTATCGGAATGGAGGATAAGCTTGCTTTTAAAGGGCTGGTAATGGTGGGCTACAGGGAGGTAGATGGAGAGAGAGGAGATGGATAGAGTGGACGAGTGGTAATATTGGACTACATATTGTTAGTAATATGCCCTAAAAGCCAATCATAATATTGATTTTAGGACTGTTGATATTCATACTTTTCATTTATTAAATAAATTGATTGGGCAAGTTTATTTATTATTATCATTATTCCTATATGTTTGAATAATAATTATCCATAGATTAAATGTTGAGTAAACAATTACTCAAGAGTTGAGATAAAGGAAAATTTTATTTCTCAGAACATTAATCTTAAATATTCATAGTTGTAGGTTTATCAAATGAATAATGATAAACCAGTAAGACTAGCACATGTTATGTTTGCTCAATGAGATGATACTAAGTCTCAAGTACTTGTGTAGAGACACTAAAGCAAACCTGTGGGTGCTTGTTAGAGAACAAGTATACTGAATGTGATCGACATAAAGTTCACTATATGGAATTTTATTTACCTGTCAAATAGTAACTTACAAGTTACAGTAACATAAATAATCCTTAGACCTTAGGCATCATAGTTATATTGTATTTGGGACATTAGAATTTAATGATACACCATACATGTCCTAACTAAGGTGCATGTAAACATGGATGTATTTATTGTCCTAATGGCACAAGTATGGAGGTAAGTGAATGCACAACAAGGAATCCATCACACTCAAATAAAGAGAGAGAATATCCTATGTAATCCTTATTGATATAACTCATAGGAATCTCTGGCTATAGTGAAGTAATTTGAAAAGAGTTTTCAAAGGGCACTTATGTGAGTTGATATCATAGGATGATTTATATACAATTAAGTTGGTAGTTTGATAGTCATCCATACTATAATAACTTAATTGGGACATTGTGTGTTAGAATGATCTTATTATGTCTTAACTGATAACTGAAAGGTTCACTTAATTATTTCACTTAATTATAACTGAAAGGTTCACTTAATTATGTCATGAAATGCTTCTAGGTGTCACTCATGACTAGTAGAAGCCCTAATAATATAAATTGATATTTATCATTCATAAGGGAATTAGAAAGAGTTTATAATTGAACTCAAGTAAAAAGAGTTCTACTTAGGGACATGATAATTGTCCAAGCCTACTACTGAATACCTTTGAACCCAAAAGGACACACACCCATAAGTATATGTGTATATTGGCTAAAAGAAAGAGAAGGAAAAATCAAAATAAGGGTTAATTTGATGTCACATGTATTAAAAGTTAAAACATGGGGCTAATTTGCAATTATGAGATAATTAACACAAAACAACTAGGGTTTCTAAAACCTTAGGGCCGGCTTCTATATAAGGATCACTAATGTGATCATGCTAGCTGTGAACCAGCCAACTTAGATATCCCGAGGGATCGGGAGGCCTCTCGTTCACTTTGAAGTTTGAGTGGATTGTGGATTATTCATTAATCGTCTCGATTTTTCCTTTTCTATTATCCTTCTCTATTATCCACATATATCCTTCTTTATTATCCACTCAAGATTGGGTTTTTTAAAAAAGGATAAGAGCTTGTAAAAAACTAGGAGTCGCCACCTTATTTTTAGGGAACAAGGAAACTACAAAAAAAAACTTTTATTTTCAATAAAACATTGACCCCATATTTTGGAAAAGCATGGTCTTTGAATTAAAGTTGGATTCGGGGGCTAGGTTACGAAGTGGGAAGGTTCCAAGGA
>JAESVK010070822.1:0-12342 GCA_017140935.1 Hamamelis virginiana
TCAAAAGACCTTTTATACAATTTCCCACTGCACAAGATGAACTGGCTAGCCAACCTTCTCAAAGTTCTTCGGTCAACATAAGATGCTTCTGGCGGATACTCCCCTTTTTTTTAAGTACTGCTGAATATCATGATACCACGGCTTCCCGTCGTTTGGTTCTCCTTCCCTTAGGGCACAACAATAGATGGGTTCTTCTCTAGATTCAATGATCATCGGTGCTACTCCCCCTTCTATTGGAATCTCTACCATGGATGCTAGAGTGGCTAAGGCATCCGCAAACTTGTTCTTTTGCCTAGACAGGTAAAAGAATTTTATTTGACGGAATTCTTTCGCCAATGTCTCTAGATAATCGTGATATGGCAGTAGCTTCTCATCCTTAGTCTTCCATTCTCCTCTAGTTTGGCATATGATAAGGGCTGAATCCCCATATACTTCGAGCACTTCTACTCCCAAGGCTAATGCTGATTCTAAGGCTAAAATGCAAGCCTCATACTCAGCTATGTTATTGGTTGCCTTAAAGTTCAGTTTCACTGCCACAGGTATCATCACATCTTCAGGTGTCTCCAGACAAACTCCTATGCCACATCCTTTCCTATTTAATGCTCCATCAAGTGCGCTTTCCACACCTTCTTCTCTACCACAAGGATTTCTTCATCCGGGAACTGGTAATTGCCATTGTCTGCTTGTGAAGTAGCATATTCTGCCAGGTGTTCCGCTATAGCTTTTCCTTTTACTGATTTCTGCAGTACATACTGAATGTCGAATTCTGACAATAACAATAACCACCGCGCTGTTTTATAGGACAAAGCAGGCTTCTCAAGCAGATACTTCAATGGGTCCATTCGACTGATCAAGAGTACTTGAAAAGACATAATGTAATGGCGAAGCTTTTGAGTTGCCCATACCAATGCTACGCATGTCTTTTCCAAAACACTATAGTTCACTTCATAATCTGTCATCTTCTTGCTGAGGTAATAGATGGCATTCTCTTTCAAGGATTCTTCAAGATATTGAGCTAACATAGCTCCCATCGCGGTTTCGGTGACAGTTAAGTAGAGTAATAATGGTTCACCTTGTCGCGGGGGAACCAGGATTGGTGGGTTGCTCAAATACCTTCTGATGGTATCAAATGCCTCTTGACATTCCTCATTCCACTTAGTCGGTACATCCTTCTTTAGCAGCTTGAAAATCGGCTCGCAGATAGTTGTCAACTGAGCTATGAAACGGCTGATAAACTGAATTCTTCCCAAAAATCCCTGGATTTCCTTTTCTGTCTTTGGTGGTTGCATCTCCATGATGGCTTTGATTTTCCCCGGATCTACTTCTATCCCTCTCTGTGTGATCATAAAACCGAGCAGCTTCCCAGCAGTCACTCCAAATGCACATTTCTGAGGGTTCAGACGCAGCTTGTACTTGATAATTCTTTCAAAGAACTTCTTCAGAGCAGCTAAATGTCTTTCCCTATCCACAGACTTCACGATCATTTCATTTACGTACACTTCCACCTCCTTGTGAATCAAATCATGTAGCAGTGTGGTAGCCATCCTTTGGTATGTCGTGCCAGCATTCTTAAGGCCGAAGGGCATAACCCGATAACAAAATGTCCCCCATTGTGTAATGAAAGCTGTCTTTTCCATATCTTGAGAAGACATTTTGATCTGATTATAACCCGAAAAGCCATCCATAAAAGACAAGAGTGCATGGCCGGTAGTGTTGTCAACCAATACATCTATATGAGGCAGAGGGAAATCATCCTTAGGACACGCCTTATTGAGATCTCTGAAATCAACACACATTCGTACTTTCCCATCCTTCTTAGGCACTGGAACGATGTTGGCTAACCATTCTGGGTACTCCACTACTTGCAGAAATCCAGCATTCATCTGCTTGATCACTTCATCCTTAATCTTCAAGGCCCATTCTGGCTTCATTCTCCGCAGCTTCTGCTTGACCGGCTTCATGTTCGGATCGGTGGGGATGAAGTGCTGTACAATGTCGGGATCAATGCCTGGAATGTCTTGGTACGACCATGCGAAGCTTCAATGTTCTCTTTCAAAACCTCTACCAATGATTCTCTTTCTTGCGGCGACAGTGTTGATCCAATTTTAATTATCTTAGGTGATTCATCCGTCCCTAAATTGATTGAAATTAATTCATCCATGTTAGGTTGAGCGTGCCCCTTTCCATATTGCTCGTCGAGCTCAGGAGGAACATCCTCTCGTGGGTCTATATTCATGCCATACAAATCCAGAGATGATAAAAAAGAGACACTGCAAGAGAGATGAGAAGAGAATGAATACTTCTTTTATTGATTGAAAGTTGAATAACAGAACACAGAAGATGAAACAAACCGACACTCGTACCTCTTCAAATAAGGTTGAGGTTTTTTTATCGAAAATAAGGAAATCCTACACTACTACAAAGAAAATAGGGAAATCCTAATCTACTGAAGACACCTACAAGTTATCATCAGATGGAAGTGACTCGATCTCCTCACAGTCATGGATGAAAGGACAATCTTCAAAGCCCCAGTTTGGTAAAGGTGGAGTTACAGGCTCAATTGGATGAATCGCCTCGACCTCATAAGTATGCAATTCGAGACACAGAACCGCCTGCTCGGGCTCTCTTTCGATAGCCTGCACATACTCGAACCCTGACAGTAGCACTTCTGATGACTCCTGGCTGATCTCACAAATTGGTACTCGACTATTTCGATTCATCTCCATATCTCCCTTCAAAGTGACCACTGATCCCTGATAAGGAAACTTAATCTTCTGGTGAAGTGATGACGGTACAGCCCCGGTCGGATGAATCCACGGTCTTCCCAAAAGCAGATTAAAACTGGCTGGCACATCTAGGATCTGAAAATCAATATTGAATCCAACTGGCCCAATAACAACTGGAAGAGTCACTATTCCTACAACTTCTCTGCGAGTGTTGTCATAAGCCCTGACAGTCTGTCCTGATGGCGAAAACTCAGATGGTTCAATCCCCAATGTAGTAGTAGTACTGAGCGGACACACATTCAACGCTGATCCGTTGTCAACCAAGACTAAAGGAACTCTCTTTCCCAAAATATCCACAGTGATGTACAGAGCTTGCAGATGGTTACTCCCACTCTCGGGTAAGTCAGATTCAGTAAATGAGATGGACGGTCCGTGACGAACCGGATTTACTAAACCTACCAAACCCTCAGGGGACGTATCAATAGGAACCTGCACCTGATTCAACAACCGAAGCACTGTCTGTCTATGTTTCTGTGAAGCCATGAGCAATCCCCAAATGGTAATGTTAGCCTGTGTTCTCTTCAACTGTTTCAGTATCTCTTCCTCTTCTTCTATAACATCTGATCGCTGACCCTTCTCTAATTCTCCCAACGGATTACTGGCTTCCAAATGAGCTGGCTTGAAATGGCGTCTGCCTCGAGTCAGATGGTCTACTTCCTCATCACTGGCCCACAGATTCTCTATGGTCTCAGGTGTGCTCATGAGATCCTCCCATTCAATCATACCGATCAAATCACTGTCTTCCCCGGTGATCTTCACGACTGAAGAGGTTCCATTCTCAAACTGTTTCTGCATGGTATCCTGACTCAACCCTTCGGGTGAAGAAGGAATATCTAGTTCAACTTCTGCAGGTAAATCATCCCAACCCGTTGGAATGATAGGTTCATCGGAAATCTTTCTCGATGAATAGAGCACATAATAATCAAATTTGCCGCTTGATTCTCCTAACAATCCGACCTCCGGGTCTCCCGCTAGATATCTCTCCTTCAACTGACGTTGAGAATTTCCACTTCTAGGAGCTTCTTCGAGAACTTCAGGTTGCTCAGGTTCTTCATACTGATATAACTCTCCATCATCAAGTAAATCTTGTACCAATTTCCCTAAAACTCTGCAATTCTCCGTGTCATGCCCGAAGATGTTGTGGTACTGGCAAAAAGGCTTATGGAAGCGGGGTATGAGTGGGTTATGAGGCCTTGGGATCGGGCTTGGTAAAAGGCTTCGGTTAAGGTAGTTTTGAGTGGGACATATGGGCGGATTGGGTGACGAATTTTTGGGTCGTCGAGGCCCAGGGCATTGATTTGAGCTGGTGGTGGTACATCATGGGTTGGAAGAGGGTTACTGGTGACATTTGGTTGACTTGGTGGATTTGGTGGGGCAATGACTTTCTTGTCAATGAGGTCTTGGATTTCATGGCGAAGGCGCATGCATTGGTTGGTGTGATGGCCCTTAGATTGGTGGAACTGACAATACTCATTCTCCTTGAAGTTTCTGGGTAATGGATCTGGAAGAGGCCGGGGTTCCAAAGGGGTGAGGAGACCACGTGCCTTCAATTTCTCAGGGACACGTTCTAGGGACATGTATAGATTGGTGAACTGGCGGGCCGACTCTCTAGCTTGGAATGGGCGGTTTGATTGGGTAGCTTGAAAAGGTTGGGCAATGGCATTGACTTCAGGGTTGGGTTTGCGGTTGAGAGGTGGTTGGTGGTTTCTGAAGGATTCTTCGGCCTTGAGAGCCCCACTAGCCAGAGCATCTTCAACTTGAGTACCAGCAATAACAAGGGCTTTGAAGTTAGGGAAGTACTGTGAGAATAAGTACTTGTTGTAAATGGGCAAGAGACTCTTCAGCACCATCTGCACCTGTTCATCATTTGTAGGCCTGTGGGTCATCTGCGAAGCTTTCGCCCTCCATCTGGAAATGAAGGCAGAGAAACTCTCCCTCGGTTCCTGCTTAGTAGTCTCAAGATCCCTACGAGTCACATCAATCTCAGTGTTGTACTTGTAGTGATTAGTGAACTCATTGCAAACATCCTCCCATGTCTTCAACTTAGTCTCATCTAAGGATAAAAACCACTTCAAGGCTGACCCTTTCAGTGATTCATGAAACATCTGAGCCAACAGCTCATCATCAGCTCCACGAGGTTGCATCGCCCTCACATACATCTTCAAATGGGTTTTAGGACAACCTATCCCATCAAACTTCTCTAATTCAGGCATCTTAAAACTGAACGGCATACGGGCCTTGGGGAACAGTGAAAAAGATGTCACATCAACCATGTCATCAGACCGACGCATCCCCTTCAGGGCTTTCTCTAAGGCTTCAACCTTACTCGACAACAGGATCGGATCCCCAGAGAGGAATCTAGATCCACTAGGTTCGCCATCCAAATTGATGGGCTTAGACTTGGCTCCTGCCTGGGCTTTGGCACTGTCATCAACTTGGGCCGGGATAGGTGGATCAGAGGTACTCTTCGGGTTCTCTAAATGGGCCTCCCTAACTTGATCTGTACTGATCTGTTTATCTTGGGACATTTTCTTAATCTGTTCAGTCTCACGGGCCAGGGCATCAATTCGGTCCATGATAGCATTCAACACTGTAGCAGTGGTACTGGATTCTCCGTCAGCCATTGAGGATACACTCTGGGGTTCAACACTAAGAAGATGCCCTCTAGAATCACGACGCCAGGCCAGAATTCTACACCATGAAATGGACTTTTTTTTAGAAAAAAGGGACAAGTCCATGATACTCAAAACCTATTGACAGACTATCAAAGAGGTGCTATCCAAATAGAAGAAAAGGAGAAAGGGGAAAACAATCCTATCATAATTTCAACTCACTTCCCTATTTCACAAGGGCATTTCCTTAGAAATTAGGAAATAAATCAAAATCACCAATAGGGAAATAAAACACGATCAGCCAAACAAGGCATAAAGAGCGACACCAATGATTAGCCCTTCATTCTTAGGACACTTTCCTTTGAATCGAAGGTCTTAGTCAAAACAAGCCAAAACAACCTAGTCACAGAAAAGGGTATGTACCTTTAGAATATCCTCTTCCATCCTCAAAATAGTCCTTTCATTCTAAGGACCAAAATCCTTAAAACAAAGAGCCTATATTAAAAATATCAAAGTTTATCTAAGGGTGACATATCCCTAAGTTCTAGCATTCACAAACAAGGCTCACATCAAATTGGGACAATTTCGGCAGCATACCGACTCAATTATGTGCTAAAAGAAATTTGGCAGCATAATGGCGTAGGTATGTGTCAAGGGAAAATTTCGACAGCATAACGGTACAGTTAAATGCCAAAAGGAATTTCGGCAGCATAACAGTACAATTGTGTGTCGAAATTTCGGCAGCATAACAGGTGTGTGCAAGCACTGTAGGGTAGAGTGTCCTACTTGGCTGTCTACATGGACTAATGCAAAAGGTGGGTTCAAAGGTTCCTATTGTAGACCAATCCATATACCTAACCACATGTGACACATGGCGTGCCGCGTGGGTCAAACAGTACTGATTGGTCATTGATATACCCCGAAGGGTACTTGACAATAGGTTGATGGCTTCGTCATGATTGCCCTAGTGTCGAGTGGAGACAGGGATCAGGACTAGACCATTGTTTGGCAAGGCAACATCGTCCTATCACACAATGACATGCAGCTAATATAACTAAAATGATATGCAGTCACACAAATGCAAGTGGTTGATTTTAATTAATTTAAGAAATTAAATAGCCCAATTAAATTAATGAAGTTTAGCCCTCGACATCCCCAGCGGAGTCGCCAGTTCTGTGGACCAGCCTCGTGGACGGGGCTTTAGGTGTGAGTCCACATCATCACCGGGCGATGTGATTAGGGGGGTTTAGAAAACAAACAAAGGAGTCGCCACCTTATTTTTAAGGAATAAGGAAACCATGAAAAATATTTTATTTTTTAAATCAAAACAAAACAAACTCCATTTTCAATGAAAAGACAGTCTACAAACCAGAGTTGGATCCGGGGGCTAGGTTACGACGTGGGAAGGTTCCAAGCTTTCACTTGTAGGCACCCACCTCGCCCTAATTAAAGGACTTCTAATTTATTTGGGCTATTTAAATTTCTTAATGCAAACAAATCTAAATAATCTAATCAACCAACAAAATTGTGATATAAATGCATTAATCTATATTAGTTATATTAATAATAAAAAAAAATACAAACAAACCCTAAGAACCTAGAATACCCTACGGGCATCCTAGGGCGGACTTGAGCCCTATTAGCGCCTACGTAACTTACTAGTATCACCTAGCAAGTATCAAAGTCCACGTAGTTCGACTACCCTAGGACTCTCCTATTGTAATCGATCACATCATCAAAGGTATTTCAACCTAATTCAAGACTCTAACTTCGAGAGTTTTTATTCTTTCAAAATCATTTATTTGAAATCATTTCAAATTAAAAGACATTCATAAAATCCAAATATTCCAAATAATTCTTATCTTTAGAATTCAATTCCAATTGAAAATCTTTTTCAAAGATATTTCAAGAAAACAAATCATATTGAGAGGAATTTCATTCCAAAATAAAAATCTTTAAAACATTTCAAATCTTTTCGAAAATCATTTAATAATCAAATATCTCATAAAATCATGTTTATTTCATAAACATTGCATCAAAAATCTTTTAGGAAATCTCTCGAAGATCGACTCTTAAATCAATTAAAATACTCAAATCTGAGTATGACTTTTACAACAAAGGACAGCCCTAGGGAAGGTCAAGTGACCTTCCTAGCCTAGGGTCTCTAACTAGCCCTAAAGTTAATCTAAAAACCCTAACATACTAATGCAAATGCATGCTGTAATTTAACTAAATTAATCAAACATTCACAAAATCAATTCTAATCATGCATGAAAATGTTCCTAAATGCATACTAATCAAACTATGTGATCCTAAACATATTTCTAAGTTAGATTTAACCCTAAAATAATTTTTAAAAGTGATTTAAGGGCATAAACAAATCCGGACAGATTTGAATATGAACCTTTAACCACTCTAAAAATCATAAAAACAAAGAATAAAAATGTGAAGATGACCTATCATGCTTTCTACATGAATATACTATAAAAAAACTATAAAAATCATGCAAAAATATGGCTTAAAAATGTTAATTAAACCACTTCAAAGCATATATTCAAATCTGGACAGATTTGAATACATGTTCCAAATGGCTTAAAAAACATTGTTAATCCATAAAAAATGACAAATAAACACCCTAGCATACAATCTAACATGCTATACTAAATTACCATGCAAAATGTATAAGAAAACTAACAACGAATATGCTTTAAACAACTATTTTAAACACAAGGGGAGGATCTTATCTTCGCACGCTCCCTCGTACACAATTTATATATTCAACCCATCGAATCCATATCAAGTGTTCAAATAATCATAAAAAGCACAAACAAAAAGACTCAAGACTCTTCACATGTCAAAATACACATTAACGTACTCATATTACCATTAAAATCACCAATCAATTATCATGAGATTCAAATAACAACATGAATATATTAACCTTTACTCTAAACATGCTCGCATACACGAAATAATAACAACGGACTCATCCCAAACATAAAATCATAACAAAAACTAACCCTAGCATGCTTACACACATAAAATCACAAGAAACTAACCCTAACATGCATACTCACATAAAATAATAATAAAACTACTTCTAATCATGCATACGTACATAGAATAACAAGAAAACTAACCCTACTCATGCATACATACATAAAATCACGATAAAACTCACTAATCCTAAACATGCATACTAACATAAAATAACAACAAATCTAACCCTACTCATGCATACATACATAAAATCACGATAAAACTCACTAATCCTAAACATGCATACTAACATAAAATAATAACAAAACTAATCCTAAACCTATTTAACCACATAAAATCATAATAAAAAATAACCCTAATCATGATTGCTAAACATAAAATAACAAGAAAACCTAACCCTAACATGCATACTCACATAGAATAATGATAAAATTACTTCTAATCATGTTAAACATACTCATAGTAGAAAGAAAAAGAAGAGAGGATTCATATCATATGAAAATCAAGAGGACTTACAACATAGCCTCATAAACTTATGTAAAAAAAAACCATGAAAAATAAGGGTCAAGGTTAAGGATTTACCCTTCGATCTCCTTCTTGGCTAGCCTCCTCCAAGCTCTTAGCCTTCGATCCTTGCCCCTTCAATGGTGTAGAGATGAAGAGCTAAAAATCTGTAGCCTCCTTCTCCAAAACCCTAAAAATCTCCCCTCCTCTTTGAACCTCTCTCCTCTAACTCTATAATGAAGCATATATAGAGTTAGGGTTTAAAACCTTGAATGGTTAGGATTTAATCTTTTAAAAAACGATCCTAGGGCTTAGAACCAATCCTCCTAGGGTTTGCAAGCTGAACCAAGTTTGAATTTTTCCCAAAAAATCAAGTCAAATCGGCCCAAAATAGGTGAAATTTTCCAAAATTGAAAAATAGGCTCGAGCATGCTGATGGCCTTCCTAGGGCTGGACGGTTGGCCGTCCTAGCTGGACGGTTGGCCGTCCTAGCTAGGACGGTCACCATGCTGATTTCCCAATTTTGTTCCCCAATTTTTAGGGTTTTCGAATTTTGGCCATATTTTGGTCAAATTTGATCCAAATCCGATGGTTCAGGGCTCAAAACGACCGTGTTTTGATCCTCCACATTTTTAGAATGTTTTTGGGTTAAAATCAATTGACCATGGTCAAGGGTTTTAGCAAAAAGCTAGCCAATTGACCCGGTTGTGCCAAAATTAGTCATATGACCATTCCTTGTTTTATAAAATTAATCAATTAGGCTTGCACCACTTCTAAAAACATGGTTTCAACATGAAATTGGTACTTAACAACATGTTTTGAAAATCTTTTGTTTTGGTGAAAACGACCAATTCACGGTCAATTTGATCGAAACCCTAATTCAGCTCATCCTTACCAGTGGGATCGATTTTGGGAGAATCCATCCCAACCATTCAAAGGCTCAATTGACACACCAAATACACTCCCCACATCCATATAAACCTCATGAAACAATCCGTTTCGAATTCGGAGGTCATTCGGAAATTATACGAGAAAAAGGACGAAAATGCCCTTCAAGTCGCAAAAACCCTAATTACCTATAGAGCTCTCATCAGAATGCCATGAAAATTTACAGGGATATTCTAAAACACCTCAAAAGTCAAATGCAATACAAATGGGTTGATTCCAATCCAAATGTACACATGAAATAATGAATTGTCATTTTCCTCAGCAAAGGGAAATTTGGTCAATTTGGTCTTTACAAGGCCAATTCCTCACCCAATGATCAGCTATGCTAGTTGATCATTTGCATGGACATATGGTAGAAATAATTGGTAAAAATGGGGTGTCCGCAGAAGCCCCTCATTGGTGTTTCATGGCTTCGCCATGTAATACCAACGAAACAAAATGGCATCCCATTTTTGCCACAACAAAAAGAGGGATGATCAAACCAACTTCTCACCAACATTGGAATCTATTTCCTGAACAAATCCAGAATGAAAATAATTCTTGGAAGTCACACTTCCAATTATTTCAAAATCAATCACACCAACAAACCACAAAACAAACATTTATGTGATATCTCATTCACATAAGCATACACAAATCATTATTTTATGTGATACTTCTCTCACATAAACACATACAAGCCATCATTTTATGTGATACTTCTCTCACATAAAATAGTCCAGACTCATTATTCCTATGGTACATCTCTCATAAGAAATATTATTTATATAGTACTTCTCCTATATAAATATTTTCGAACCATTATTTTATGCTTCACATAAAACAATTCAAACTCATTGTTCATATGGTACATCTCCCATATGAACATATCATCAATTATATGGTACATCTCCCATATAAGCATTATTCTATGTCTCACATAAAATAATCTCAAATCATTCAAAATGTTATTTCATGCTTCACATAAAATAACTCAAGTTCATCGTTCACATGGTACATCTCCCATGTGAACATATCATCAATTATATGGTACTTCTCCCATATAAACCATTATTTTATGTTTCACATAAAATAATTGCACATCACTATTTCATGTCTCACATGAAATATTTCAAACACATTATTTTATGTTTCACATAAAATAATCCAAATTTATTATTTCATGTCTCACATGAAATGTTTTAAACACGTTATTTTATGTCTCTCATAAAACAATTCAAACCCATCACTTTATATGGTACATCTCCCATATAAGCCTCTAAAATCAACTCTTTACATGGTACATCTCCTATATAAAGATCATTATTTTATATTTCATATAAAATAATCTCACATCACTATTTTATGTTTCACATAAAACAATTCAAATTCATTGTTCATATGGTACATCTCCCATATCATCAATTATATGGTACATCTCCCATATAAAGCGTTATTTTATGTCTCACATAAAATAATCTCACTTCATCATTTTATGTTTCACATAAAATAATCACAAACAATTCAAAATGTTATTTCATGCTTCACATAAAATAACTCAAATTCATCGTTCATATGGTACATCTCCCATGTGAACATATCATCAATTATATGGTACATCTCCCATATAAAGCATTATTTTATGTCTCACATAAAATAATCTCACCTCATCATATTATGTTTCACATAAAATAATCACATAAGACAATTCAAATCGTTATTTTATGTCTCACATAAAATAACTTCAAACTCATTGTTCATATGGTACATCTCCCATATAAACACAGCCTCAATTATATGGTACTTCTCCCATATATAATGTTTTCAAAATCATCATTCAAAATCATCATTTAGTGGTAATTTCCATGCAAAACATGAACTAATTTTGGAGGAAATTGACCGAAAAAACAAAATTTGAGAAAATCAAATTGGGTCACACATGGTGACCGTCCTAGCTAGGACGGCCAACCGTCCAGCCCAGGACGGCTAGCCGTCCAGGCCAGGACGGCCACCAGTGTGTCCCTCTTTGATTTTCTCAAATTTTGATTTTTGATTGAATTTTCCTTGAAAAATTAGTTCATTTTTGCATAAATCATTCCTAAGTCATGATTTTGAGTATTTACATGGGAGATGTACCATATAAAATAATGATTTGATGATATACTCATATGGGAGATGTACCATATGAACAATGAGTTTGAAGTTGTTTTATGTGAGACATAAAATAACGATTTGAATTGTCTTATGTGATTTGAAATTATTTTATGTGAAACATAAAATGAGAAGATGAGATTATTTTATGTGAAACATAAAATAATGCTTTATATGGGAGATGTACCATATAATTGATGATAGATTC
Source organism: Hamamelis virginiana (assembly GCA_017140935.1). Classification (NCBI taxonomy): domain Eukaryota; kingdom Viridiplantae; phylum Streptophyta; class Magnoliopsida; order Saxifragales; family Hamamelidaceae; genus Hamamelis; species Hamamelis virginiana. The sequence goes on from JAESVK010070822.1 coordinate 12,189, forward strand.
ATATGGCAGAGGTACCATATGAACAATGAATTTGAATTGTTTTATGTGAAACATGAAATAATGTGTTTGAAATATTTCATGAGAGACATGAAATAGTGATGTGAAATTTGTTAGAAGTATGCCCTAAAACCAATCCTAAAGGGTATATTGAGTT
>JAESVK010070824.1:0-15408 GCA_017140935.1 Hamamelis virginiana
AAATCTAATTTTACTTTTAAACTCATTAATTTATCAAAATAAAGATTAAGTAGCCTATTTTTCAATTCAATCTCACTCACTAAGGACTTGTTTACTTTGTGAAAATTTTCGCAATTTTCATTTTCATTTTCAATAAAAATAAAAAACAGCTTAAAAAACTCGTTTACTTATAAAAAATGAAGACTATTTTCAAAAAAATGAATTTAGTTTTTAAGAAAATGTGAAAACATCAAAAAGACGTTTTTTGTATTTTCACGAAAACTGAAAACAAGGATTATATCGTTGGCAATGCTTATAAACATAGAAAAAAAATATGTAGAGCAACTGTAAAACCAAAAAATAAAAATAATAAAACATATAGAAATAATATATAGTTTTAGTAAATGCATTTACACTATTTTTATATTTTGAAAACAGTTTTCATTTTTGCAAAGTAAACACATTTTCTAAATTTTGAAAACTGAAAATAAAAACTGTTTTTAAAATTTTTTTATAGAAAATAAAAATTATAAAAATTTTCACGAAGTAAACAGCCCTAATATTCCATTTAAACCAAAGTGAATCCCATTCCACCAAAAAGAGATAGCTACAAAGGAGGCGAGTTTTCAATTGAACTCAATTCACTCATTCAAGACTCGATGGCTAAGTCACACAACCAAAATTGGTTTTTTATAGGAGAGTCATGTTTCTTCACGTCTTCTATTACTAAAATTAATTTAGTCCTTTTGCCATGTGCCCACCTCTTAAATAAAGAAAGAGAGAGAAAGAGAAAGAGAAAGAGAGAGACAAAAAACAAAGGCTGCGTTTGGATAAGCTACGACTTTCAGTTTTTTGCTTAAAAAAGTAAAAAAAATGAAAGTTTTGGTAGCAAAGTACGTTTGGCAACGACTTCTACTTCCTACTACATAGAAGCGATTTCTTGTGATTCATGAATTTGAGGAAGCAAAAAAAACTTGCTTCCACAACTTTTTTAAGCTACTTTCGGAGGCCAAAATACACTCTGCCCACGCATCGAGTCCTCGGTGCCGCAAAAGGCTCAAATTATTTTTTGGCTTACCAACCCCCTTCCTCCTCTTCCCCACAATCCCTTCTCTCTCTCCCTCGCACAGGAAACCGTGACCATTGCTTCTCAGTACCGGAGCTTCCTCTTCTTCTCCCCTTCGGCAAGCTCGATAACCTGCGAACCCCTGTCCACCTTGAATCTCCCAAAATCTGAAACTAATTTATGTCAGTAAACTTGCTTAGGGCCCCCAATTTTTTTCCCAAAAATAACTGAAAAATAACTATTGGATCGATGATAACCGTGCTGCGGAGACACCACCTGCAAATTCTGCACCCCGATTTTCGACGCATGATCGATACCGAGATGAACCGAACTCATTTGGCCGTTATGGTTGCTGCTGATGTGCGCAGGAGGCGGCGTCATCGTCCCTCTCTCCTGCTGCTGAAACTGCTGCTGTACCTTCATGTAGAGAGTCTGATCGTGCGATCGTAGAATATAACTCTTTCTCTGTTTCTTTTCCTCCCTCTGTCAGGTCATGTCCTCACCTTGGATGGAAGCCTAATGTTGGGTTTGAACACGGTGAAGATGATGATTGATAAAGATCATGCCAATATTATATATTATTCAATTTGTTTTTCTTCTCTTAACGTCAATTTAACTCATCTTTCATCCACTCCCTGATTGGCAGCGTGTGAGGTTGGCCGGCGTCCGGGAGCTCCGCCCAACCAACCTACCTATCACAGGACCACTAACTCTTGTTCATATGATCCATGGAATTATGCTTCTGCTGAGTCTGGAATAATCTTCTCAAATAGTATCCTGTTTTTAATGCTTCGAAGCTTGTGAATTTCTTGCTATTGGTAATCCTCTTTGTGATTTTTTTTTGTTATATATATATATATATATATATTGGATTATAAGGTTAAAATAGATTTCACATAATTAAAAAGTAAAAGTAATTGAGACTTCCAAACGTGCTTCTTGTTTCCAAAAATTTGATAGTTGAAGCAAAAAGTTGCTTCTACTTCCAAAATTAAAAAAACAAAAAAATGGTAGCTTATCCAAACGGCACCTAAATTTTCAAAAAAAAACTATTTTATAGTTTAAATTTTTATGCAATTTACTCAATGAAAAGAATATTATATTAATTAGACGAAATTATAACAGATGTGAGGCTGATGGGGCAATATACTATTAACTATCTTATATGAAGATAGGCTTAGCTCAATATATATAAGGGCACATTTGCATTAGCTTATTCTTAAATTATATTTGGAGCTTAAAATTTCACTTGATTTAAGAGGATGAATGATAATCACTTTTAAACAACTTGGAGATGATTGGATGCGTGATAAAATTTATATATGAATATAAATTATGGTAAAAGTTAAGAGGCCCCAACTTTTACCAATATCACTTTTAGAATGAAAAATTTGATATGTAAAGATGTGGTTTGAACATAATTTCAAATAATTATACAAATAAATAGTCCTTCAAATGTGATTTTAGCAAAAGCTAACGCAAACCGGATAGATTGCAGCAACTCTGTGATGATGAGACCTTCTATATTTTCATTAAAATACACCAACAGATGTAGTGGGGTCCACAACCCTCACGTGATGATGAGACATGATTTATATATATTGATGAGATAAAAAACAATTTGAGCTATATATTCCAGAATCTAGTTTACATAATCTGCACATGCTCGCATAAGATTCTAGTGGACAAATTCGATCTCGATCTTTGTAAATAGAAAAATTGTAGCAACTCTGTGAGACTAGCTATTCTCTAACGTACGTGCTTCCAGTTTAATCCATGGCAGGTGAAACTAAGTTTTAACAACTATAGTAGGTGCTGCAGAGACGCACATGGCTTACAAATGCAACGTGACGTCACCGAGAACGATGGAGTATTTTCGAAAGAATTGCTATCCACGTATGACTATACGGTGTGTGTATTGCTGTATTTAGTTTTAACCGAGTTGGTGAGTGTATTTTTTCCATTTATGTGGTGGAATGTGTTGATTTCATTTTTTGTGTCGCACACCTTAAGGTCTGTTTGAAAATTTTGAAAATTGATTTTGGTCAGTTTTAATATCTTTTTATTGTATGATTTTTATGTAAATCAACTTTCAGTTAGTTTGAAAAAAACTGTGTTTATATCTTATTTTATGGACATGATTGAAATAATTTGCTGAAAAAATGCACCTACCAAATAGTACTGAATAAAAACCATACAAACGTATCATCAGTTGACAAAGTTTTAAGTTTGCCAAACAGGTCCTTAGTGTTAGAATGCTTTTGGATGGAATTTGTGCCTCGTCTCAGTGATGTGCTTATCTCCTAAGCAATTTGTCCAGATTTTGTATGCCTGCGCGGAGAGTTTTAATTTCCCATTAGGATGTTCTGTTTTGATTGTTCTACACAGACCAAAATAAAAAAAATAATAATAATAATAATAAAAGAAAAAAAAAAGAAAAGAATTTGCCGTTTTGAATGAGATGTCTAAGAAAGTATGCAAGTTTTAACATTAATTGACAGTATATGGTAAAATAAAATGAATTTATTCTATATTTTTTGCTGTCATTCGTTATGATGCCTAAACTGCTCCATTTACTATTATAAATTTATTTATAAAATTATACACAAACCATAATTAAAATTTTACAATTTTTATAGGACATTCAAACACACCCTAAAAATCGAATCTACCATTTTTGCAAGATTATTTAAATTTATAAGGACACAAATGATTCTACCATTAAATTTTAAGGACCGAAAAGCGCTGATATTGTTTAATTTTGAGTTGCCTAACAGATGGATCATATTTACCAACGCATGTAAGTGCCTCTAATGTTCCATAAAATCAAAAGCACAATGCCAAAGAAGGGATATCAAGCAACTTACTCCAAAAGCAAAAGTTTTTTAAAGAAAAAACAGACGCACATATCAATTGTTTTGTTCGATATTATTAATTAATTCAATAATTCTATATCACCCGATATTCTAATCCGAAATTAAAAATTACCTTAAAGTGTCGCGGCATGTGAAAAAGAGAAAAACAGTTTGAGAGGAGAGACCTCACTATTTAAAGCAGAACACATTATAATGGTTTTTAATTTCGGATTAAAATGTTTGGCGTTATAGTATTTTTCTAATTATAAATTTATGTTTAAGCATTCAATTCATTTTAGTGGTATCAAATGGTTTGAAAAAAAAAAAAAGAGTAAACAAATAAAATGAGACAAAGATTTATAATTTTATAATTTATGTAACTATTTTTTTTTTAATTTTAAAATTTAAAAAGATTTTGTGAAATTAATCACAATTTTAATGTTTTTAAAGTTTTCTTGTATAATATATATATATATATTTTTGGGTAAACTGAGGTATCTCAGACTTTGCACAGGACTAATCCTCCGAAATACTGTTTGACGTTAAACGGGGAGCTCTCCAAGAAAATTTGCTGCATCCACGGAGGCTTTTGTATAATTTATTGAAATAAAAATACTGCAAAGACGAGACCCAATTATCTGACATGTCATCCTACGGGATTGGGGATAAAAAAATATATTTCCTACCTGTACTCTTTAAATCCTTACTCACTACCTAATATGCAACGAAAATGTGGCGCCAGGAAGCCGAGCCGAGTGGGTACGCTGTCGTCATCACTCTTTTTCATCAGAATTGTGTGTGCGAATTTTGCTTAAAAGGATTAAGAAAATAATTTATTCGGCTGCACTGTTTGCCGTCCACGCGTACTGATCTTAGAAGGTTGGTGCCACATAAAAATCACGGCCATGGCACCGTGTGGTCCGGCATAGCATAACTTTTATTTTTGTTTCAAGCAAAAGATGGAAATTACTTTTACTTTTTAACAACCACTGTAAACCTTTTTTTTTTCTTTTTTCTTTTTCTTTTTAAAACAGAAGGTATGTCTGTTTCATGGTATATATTTTTATTTTAATTTACTACAAAATTTTGATTTTGAGCATACGAAAAAGTATGGATATATGCTCATTTGTTAGCACTAATTACTAGAAAGTTTATGATAAAAATAAATTTCTACAATGAGATTAAAAAAAAAATAATAAAAAAGATTTATCTCAGCTAAATTTGTAAGGGCCTGTTTACTTCATGAAAATTTTCACAATTTTCATTTTCTATGAAAATTTTTAAAAAATAGTTTCATTTTCAATTTTCAAAATTTGGAGAATGTGTTTATTTTGCAAAAATGAAAACTGTTTTCAAAATCTAAAAATGGTGTAAAAGTGTTTACTAAAACTATATATTATCTCTATGGGGGCGTTTGGTTGGGTGTAAAGTGCTATGTAATGTAATCTGAGATTACATTACATAGCTTAAATCATGTTTGGCGCGTTATGGAGCGGATGTAATCCACTTTACGGGTGTAATCTATCTTGAAGAAAGGCTGTAAAATGGATTGCAGACTTCAACCAATGTATTCTGAGTAATGTAATGTAATCTACTTTACAGTCAATTAAATTACATGGCTACCAAACGCATTTCTGGGTAATGTAGTGTTATTCTGGGTAATGTAATGTAATCCACTTTACAGTCAATTAAATTACATGGCTATCCAAACGCATTTCTGGGTAATGTAATGTAATCTGACTTCACATTCCCTACTCATCGAAACAAGTGGGATGTAATTTGGAATGTAATTTAAATTACCAATGTAATCAAATTACACTGTAATCTACTTTACAGTCAATTAAATTACATTACATTACAAGCAACCAAACGCCCCCTATATGTTTTATTATTTTCATTTTTTGGTTTACAGTTGGTCTACATATTTTTTTCCATGTTTATAAGCATTGCCACGATATAATCATTGTTTTCAGTTTTTGTGAAAATACAAAAAACGTCTTTGTGATGTTTTCACATTTTCTTAAAAACTGAATTCATTTTCTTGAAAATAATTTTTATTTTTTACAAGTAAACGCGTTTTTTAGGCCGTTTTATGTTTTTATTGAAAATAAATATGAAAATTGTGAAAATTTTCACGAAGTAAACAGGCCCTAAATATCAAGCCAAATATCAAGCCTACGAGGGAGATTAATCTTTGGTTGGGTTTAAGCTTTGTAAGAGTGTGACCAAATCAAATGGTGCACATTTAATATGGCTTGACTCTTGTATTTTTAAAAATTATGAAAATTGAATTAGGTTAGATTGGCTTTTTTACTAATATATTTTAAAATAAATAAATAAATCAATAATTTAATCTATAAAAAACCGTGTTTATTACTTATTTTATGTATAAAATTAAACAAATTTTAAAAAGAATATATATTTATTAAATAATTATAAAATAAAAATCAATCACTCTCATTTTTAACTTTTTTCTTTTTAACCAAACAACACTTTTGTTTTTAAAATAAGAGAGAGTTAAGAACGCTACCAAATAGGGTGTAAGGTTAGTATTTAGAGAGAGAGAGAGAGAGAGACAGATAGATTATCAAATTTGTTTGTTATTCATGTATTTAAAGGAATTGCATTGTGACGGACTTGGCCTACATCATTACAAAATTGCATTAACCTTAATTTATTGGAAAGATAAGAGAAATGGTGTTACAATATATAAGTATAATATATGTAAGGATAAAGAGTTCCTTTTTTTTTTCTTTTTTTATAGCTAAATTAATAGTCACCTTATCCGCTTTAATTATTAATTAGATTCGAAAGCAAAAAGTTGCATTTTGAAGCCCCACACTACTAAAGTTACAAATAAACAAATATGGGTGTTACAATTAATTTTAGTGTCTCTCTTTCGCCGCCTCCTAACACGACAAGTGATGTGCTAATTTAAAACAAATAACTATATTAATAATTATAGTATATAACATCATTATTATGTCGCTTAGTTGTCATGCCAGCATATTATGTTTGACATTACGATGTCATATTAATTACGATGCGCATTTTATAATGAGATGGCATTGCTATATTTTCCGTCATACTACACTGCCCAAAAAAATTGGTAATTGAATATAAGTAGAATAGCTACCCTAAGGGGAAAAAAATCACTAAATATAAAAAATAAAATATAGAGGTCAACCGGATGGATTTCTATTCGATTGAAAAAAAAAAAAGAGAGAGAGAGAGAGAGAGAGAGTAGTGGTCAGTGGGATTCTTATTTATCTGGATACCTCTGTTCTATGTCTGCGAAATGTGTTAAGCTGCCACGTGGATAAGATAAACGAAAAGATCGGAGGTGAATGGTCCCATAGAAGTTCTATGGGACATAGACCATGTGACAATGGTGTACACGACAAACTAAACTGTAGTGATTGCTATGTATACATATATATATATATATATATATATAGCATATATGCATACATGCATCTGGGTTTGAACTTCTTTTTGTAACAAATTTCCGGCAAATCGGACGGTTATTATGAAAGCGAAAGTGGAACATTGAGGATAAAGGTTCACGTGCTTTTGGGTGGTCTCTTGGCCGTTAGATATACAGCTGTTGTATGCAAGAAAGTGACAGGCGAATGGGCATTATTTATGGAGCCGAGACAAAAGTTCCTGCGTTATTTTAGCCACGTGGCAGAACTTAGTGACACGTGTTTGGAGAGACATGGGCTTCTCCGGTCAAACTGTTCGGCTAATAAAACTTGCAAACAAGATGAAAGAAGGCAAGAACGACTGAACAAGGAGAAGAAGAAAAGGGTGGACCGCTGCTGCAGAAATATAATAAAGTATTAAAGTTCAATTGCTTTATTCATCGCAATCTTTATAAAAGCAAAATATATATTTTTTAGACATAATAAGAAATAAAGGTTTTTTTTTTTTTTAACAAGTAAAAAGCAAATCCAATCAGTGCTTATATTTTTTGTTCTCAGAACTTGAGAGCTTAAGAGAGGGGAGAGACGATGCATATCTTGAAAGTCGAGTGTCAAGTGGAGAAAATGAGCCATGGTGTCGGATTTTATAGAGCTTCAATTTGTTTTAAGATTTTTGCTTTTAAAAGTTATTTTGATTTATTTATTGCTTAAATGGATAATTTTACATTTTTTACTTAATAAAAAGTTCTTAATAAATTTTTAACTAAACACTGCTATTTTATTACGCGAAGATGGGAATCACTGGTTGCACCTTTTCACTCTCGGATATGGTGGGGGGCCATCCTAACCTTGGACCTGCTTGACTACGGTCTTAATCTATATACCCCAACGACATACCCCACAATTTATTGGGCTATAATGCATGGACTCGCTTTGATATTGCTGTGCACAAATCAAGACTATCTTAAAAAGATGAATTCTATTATGAGGCTACTCACTCCAAAAACCTACATTCTGCTTTTTATGATTGCCAATAAGAACAGACTTTATCCATTTAACCACTTCAATTCCACTGTTTTTTTTTTTTCTTTTGGGTTCAAACTTCAATTCCACCTTTACCTAACTCATAATATATATTTGGGAAAAAAAAATTATAAAAGCCTCAGAATAAATTAATCTAGTACAAATTTGGAGGAGATGGGTAAAAAGTGAAAATTTTGTATTTCCCACTAAAAGTTTGAAGTTGCCTAAATGGGAAAATTATCACATGAGCAAGTATTTGTATATATATTATTATTATTATAAATTAGAGAATCTATTATTATAAAATGTACCTTACATTTGAAAAATTAATTAATTGGATAAACTACTCATGAATTTTAGGGCATACTTGATAACTTTGAAAATTGGGTCTGTCCAGTTCTAATCTCTTTCTATTATATAGTTTTTATGTAAACCAGCTTACAGTTTGTTTGAAAAAAACTGTGTTTATGTTTTATTTTCTAGACAAAACTGAATTGATTTACAGAAAAAATGTAATTATTAAACAATATTAAATAAAAACAAGACAGGTTTATTATCAGCTAATTAGGTTCTTAAGTTTGCCAAACACCCTTATATTCATCAAAAATCGCAGCAATCTAACAGTGAATTTATAAAAAATATCACAGTGAAAGATTATGACTTCTTTTGTTTTTAAAAATATCACAAGTTGTTCCCAATTTTTTTTTTTCGAAAACCAACTTTTGGATGACTGTATATTTTAATAAAAATGAAAATCATAAGTAGTTCATATAATTCAAGATTAGTTTTAAAAAATTTATTTTACATTTGTCGTAATCACCTTATCCAAATCTACGCAAGTCAAAGCACTAGCATGGGTGATTATAAACACTGTTATGCGAACAGCTGAAACTGACAAACCCCAGAAAACTGAACCGAAACCGGTCAGAACTGAAAGCTTGTTGTGAGAGGAGAGAGAGAGAGAGAGAGGGGCACACACTCGAGTGGAGGCCATGTGACCGTGGCTCATGGAATATCCGGTAAAGTAGACCCATGGGATTTGTACTAGAAAGGGCATCGCATGCTTAGCCCCACGACACACTGTTTTAATACGATTGCGAAACTGGTCCGTTTCACAACAGACATACGACTGCCCCCATTAACACCTTGTATACACTCGGTTAATTTCAGAACACATTAGTATTTTTTATTATTCAAAATACGGAGTTAATTTTTGTCTTGAGAGAAAACTTGTTGTGTCTCCTTGAAATTTGCAAGACGCGCGACGTCCGAAAGACTATGAGAAGTGGGAAAAAGGACTTAAGAACGGGACCACTCTCTGACAAAAGTAAACTCTAGTTTCATCACCCCTAACCATCCAACCAAACCAATCTCTCTCTTTCTCTCTCTATCCGCAGTTGAATTTCGAATTTTAAGACTTTAAAAAAGGAGTTGAGCGGATAGGCAAATCAAATTTAAATAACCTTTCCCGCCTCAGCCTTTGAAGTCAGTGACTGATCGATCTTGAGAGGAGCGTCACTGGAATCCACTCGCTGACATCATCCTGGGAGTTCCTTTGACTCATTTTGGTAACACAATGTTGCTAAATTACCAGGCATTCCATTGTTTTCTTTTTCAGTTTAAATTTCTAGTACGTAATATGCATCCAGAAATGAATAGTCCAATTTCTTCTACAGTACTGAACTGCGCTTGGTGCTGTCATGTCATGTCAGGTCCAGCTTTTTCTACTTGACTTAAAAATAATCCTAATCATTGGATAATCAAATTTATGGGACCAATTTAGCATACTATAATTCCCATTCCCATTCTTCTCTTTTTCAAATATTTGCCTTCATATATATTAGCAAATCAATTTTTGATTCATACTGGTGCAATTTAATTATCTGAAATTTCAATTACTCTACTCGAATTTAACTTAATAAATTAAGGGACTTCAAAATAAAATTTGAACTAATCCATTTACCTTACTTAATAAACATTTTATTAACTCCATAAGAAAAACAAAAGATTATTATTTTTTAATTAATTCAATCTCAAATGAAATTTGATTAACTTAGTTCATCTTATGACCAGTCCATCCAATGCGTATGTTTTATGTATCATTTTGCATGCTAAACTTATAAATATATAATAATAAAAATTCGGAATCTCGGTGCAATGTTGATTTTCATTTTTCTTTTTACCCAACAAATTTCATTACAATGCTGAACAAGTTTAAGTGTTTGGTAGTGCCATATAAATTGAATGGGTCCACTTGCATTTCACATAGCATTGTGGGTATAAATATATCTTCTTGAATAGAGTTGTTGAAAAAAGATAGGAGTAGGGGTGTTCGAGAATCGACCGGGACCGATTGAATCGACCAAAACCAAACTAAACCGCTCTATTTGGTTGGTTTTAATGAGTGCCACGATCCCTAATGAGTGCCACGATCCCTAATGGTTTTCATTTTTCTCAAACCGAGGTGATTGGTTTGGTTCATATAATGAGGGTATAAACCGATGTGAGACCCCAAAATTTTGAATAGTAAATTTTCTAATAGTAAATTTTCAATAGTAAATTTTCTTAATTATTATTATTTTATTTTATTTATTGCACACTTGGCATTTTGCCATTGGGCAATGAAATGTGCCATGTGGTCATCAATTAAGAAGGGTGCATGAGAATTTATGTACACCCTTGGGTGACATCTAAAATGTGAATGGTGGGTATATATGAATGGTGGATAAATGTGAATGGTGGGTATATATGAATGGTGGATAAATGTGAATGGTGGGTATATATGAATGGTGGATGAATGAAAGAATGGTGGATGAATCTAAGAGTGGTAGTTAAATTTGAGAGTGGTAGATAAATTTGAGAATGGAAGATGAGAATGGTGGATGAATGTAAGAATGGTGGATAAATTTGAGAATGGAAGATGAGTCATTTCTCTATAAATACCACATTTCAAATGCAAAAGTAATACACAAGTAGTAGAGAAGAAAGAATTTAGAGAAAGAAAAGAGTGAGAAGTACTCTTTGAGTTGGGAAGGAGTAAGCACTTGAAGTTCAACACACATACAACCAAGGTAGAGTTCTATTATCTTACATATTTCATGTTGAGTTTGAAAGAAAATAATAGTGGGTCGGCATTTCCTATTCTTTTCTATCTTGATTTTAGTTTAATTGATGAGTTTATATCATGATTTGGTGAAATTGGGAGGTGTTTGTTTGCCTAGAAAATTCTAGGAAAATTTAGAACAAATTGAATTTCAAAATAGAGCATACTGTTTGGGTATTTTTGAATTGGTTAGAGGCCGAATTGATCTAAACCTTCTTCATGAAAGTTGTAGGTCTTTCAATTAGCTTTCTAACAAATCCGACCTTGACTTATTTGGAATTTTGTGTGGAGAGTTATGACTGTTTTACTCAAACTAGTTTTTCAGCAAAAGATATTTTCGTCCAAAATAGAAATGCTACAGTAATTGCTTATTTTGACTATGAAAATGTTGAAATTAGGCCATGGTTGTGAAATATGAAATTGTAGATCTTCGAGTCTTCTTTTCAGAACACTAAAGTTCATTAAATTTGGATAAATGAGCTAGAAGATACGGCCTAAACACTGAAAACTGTTTTTGGATGGGTTTAAATCATGACAATGAAATATGGGGATTTCAAATCTTGGATTTTTATATGAAAATGAAAAGCTGAAACTTTGGGACTATTTTTCCCATCAATTATATCAACTCAGTATCATGTGTATCAAATTTGGGAATTTTCCGATGAGTAGATTAATTTCTATAATTTTCTGAAGTTTAGAAATATTGAAACTTTGAAAGTTTGTAGTATATTGTGTATATGTCCGAAAATTCTGAAATTTGAGTATATTGTAAAGCTTGAATTTATGGATTTTTAGAGACAAGAATCATGGAAAAAGACCTATGGGTGAATGAGGATTTCTAGAGAGAGAAAGCTTCCTTGAAGCTTTAATGGTAGACACATAGTGTATTTTCATAGTTTATTGAAAAATTATGATTTTCACATATGTGGTATAGATTGATTTTATATGAATTTAGAACTTTGAATCACTTCAATTGGATGTGAATTGTGAGAGAAATTGAGAACCTAAGTTGCCGAAAAATCGGAAATTTTATTAACGAGCCTACTTTGGCACCATTTTTAAATATGTTCGGATGGGAGGTGTTATACACCACTATGATATTTTGAAAGATTGTATCACACAGATTCTATAACACCTTGAATCATCCAAATCGGATGAGTAACGAAGGAGATATAAGTGTGCAAAGTTGGCCAAAAAGATGGAAAATATTGAAGTAACATGTATGTGAGTGTGCATGTATAAATCCTATTAAATTAAGTTGATATTAATGGGTACAAAAGTTGTTGTTTGGGAGGCATGAAAGAGCCTAGAAAATTATGGAGCATAGTGAAAGTGCACCATAAGGCTTATCATGTGACCTCATTGTATTTTGACTATTCTAGTATGATTTTTCAATCGAACAAAATTTGATTAATTCTACAAAAATCAAACAAGTGTCCTAGAATGGATTATTTTGTAGAAAAATACATGTGGATAGAAAATTAACTATCTTCCAAATTGTGAGTCTTTGGAAAATAGTTAAAAATCATGAATAATTGATTTTTATAAATCATGATGATTAGTGAAAGATCTTCGAAATACAAGTATGGAAATTATATTGGCATATATATAAACTGTTAATATATGCATGTGATATTTATAAAGTTTATAACATGCTGTTATTATTATGAATAAAATGATGAAGCATGTTAATTGTTATGTATAAAATACATACTTGTGATATTTGCCATAATTATTGGCATATGGCATGTGGTGATGATGTTATGAGAAAGTGACTGGGCTTAACAGTAAATTCCATACATCTCATAGTAACAATGTGTTTTGAGAAAATAAAACCGTGCACTTGTCATGTGAATATGCGTATATGGGCGCGCATGTTACGCATGCAGGCAAAGCGGACAATATTGTTACTTGGAGAAGTACGGGGTGTTACAGTGGCACAGTTACATGTGGTGGCTCAAGTTGAGTGAGCAGAATGATTATTTGTATATCACTGATATAACTGTTGATATGAGATATATGTTGAGTTGATATACTATGAAATGTATGCACAAATTGACATACATGAATGGTTGATATGAGATGTATGCCATATGTATTGCATATAATAATTGCATCTGGCATGAGACACAGTTACATGTGAGATATATTGCATAGAATATTATATGCATTTATGATTATTTTTGTAACTGTGGAAACGAGGAGTTGAGATACCACCGATGGACAAAAGATCCTGGAAACAGTTAGTGCATTAATATATCACCCTTGCTAAAAACAGCACGTAAATCCTCTTGTCAATGAGTGACAATCGCGGTAGGTCCTAAAAAGGCGGGGACTGGGTGATATACATCCTAAAAAGGCGGGGATGCTGTTGTGGTTAAGATGGTTGAGTACCTTAAAAATGAGGTAGCCATCTGTTATGTGAATGGTTGAATGTTTTGCAGGAAAAGCAGGACAGAGAAATGGTTGAGTACCTTAAAAATGAGGTAGCCATCTGTTATGATGAAATGGTGAAATGGTGAATCCTAAAATAAGGTTACCATCAGTGTGAATGGTTGAGGTTTTGCAAGAAAAGCAGAACAGAGAAAATGACAGGTATGATTGTATGAGCATTGCATCATATATCTGTCATATGCATAAAGCATGCAGGTACAGTAAAATTATTTATTGTGAAAAAGTGATGGATATATTCTGTAATATATATATATGAATTACAGATATGATGATTTATTTATGTGATATTTGGCGTATGATAAAATTTATTGACAGCTATGAGAATACGGAAGGATGTGAATATTTCTGAATGTATTGAGACAAGAAGATATTGTATTCTTGTAATATGAATCACAATAATAAAAAAATGACTCACCGTGGACTAGGCAATTTGGCTGAACCATGTAAATCCTGGTGTTTGTTTATTTTTCTGCTATGTGTTTTCTTTAAGAGGATGACACGTCATCAGCATGAGACTCTATCCAAATCAGTAAACTAAATGGATGTTTTTGGAATTTGGGTACATTACGGGACTGTACTCAGGATACAAACTAGTACTCAGCGCTATCTTTAATTGTTGAGATGTTGAAAAAAAAAAATATTTAAAGACTTCCGCACGCGTATTTTGAAAAACTGTGTTAATTTTAAAAAGAAATTACTCAAAAGATAAGCGCTTGGTGTTTTATGTCACTGTGGCATTTCCGCATAGGGGTAACCCTGTGTGGGGTGTTACAACCGACCAAACCGACCGATGTACACCCTTACTATTTGCATAATGCATGCTTGTTTGATTGTAGTTGTATGAATTAGCCCAATTGGAACTTATTTTGGAAATTGGCACTCAGTAGTGTGGATTACTTCATGCATAATAGGTTTTTATTTGAAAATTACTAGTAGTTGATTTTGGGTGACATAATTTTCAAATTACTTCATGCATAATAGGTTCCAATTACTAGTGGTTGATTTTGGATGACACAATTTTCAAATTACTTCATGCATAACAGGTTTCGCATTGCTAGTAGTTGAAAAGAGAGAGAACATAAGAGTTGGCAGTGACAAATTTTTTTTGGGTGACACAATTTTGTGACACAAAATTTTTTATTTTTTTTTTCAAATTAGTATCTATCAAAACCGATAATAAACCGACCGAAACAAGTCGAAAAACATCCCCTATTTTGGTTGGTTATCATGAGTGCCACGGTCCCTAATGGTTTTCATTTTCCTCAGATCGAAGTGATTGATTTGATTCATATAATGAGGGTATAGACCGACCAAACCGGCCGATGTACACCCCTAGATAGGAGTCATAAACATGATTGTTGATAAATGAAGGCACTGTTTGGAGTTGTTTTTTCTATAAGTTCTTATTTGCTTTGTTTAAAATTTGCAATATAAAATTTCTTTGAAAAATTTTAAAAAAGCAAATAAATACTTATAAAAAACAAATCCAAACGGTGCCGAAAT
>JAESVK010070825.1:0-10295 GCA_017140935.1 Hamamelis virginiana
TTTTGAATTGACTTTGAGGCAACCTAAAAAGTCTAAATCTATTGCCTTAAAGTCTGTTAAGGAAGATAGTTCTATTTCTGATGATGAGTTGAATGTTGATGATGAGGATATTGCTCTTTTTGCAAAGTTCAAAAAATATCTCAAGTTTAAAAAGGGCAATCCCTCTAGACAAGGAAATTTCAACAAGTCTAGATCTTCGTCCAACTCTACTGTCAAAAGATCTCAACCTGTGACCAATTTTAGGAATGAATGCTTTAATTGCCATAAACAAGGTCATAGAGCTGCTGAATGTCCTGAAAAGAGTAAGAATAGATCTAAAAATCAAGCTAATTGTACTACTCTTAGTGACAATGAGGAAGAAGTGAATGAATCAGACATTGATTTTGAAGAGTTTGAAAATTTCACTGCTTTTGTTGTGTCTACTGTTGACTTGAATACCATTGTTGAATTAGGTGAGCCATCTAATGGTAATGTTGAATCTACTTATGTCATAATTGAATCTAATGAATCCTCTGAATCTGAAGAGGATGATAATCATGCTCTTGAACAAGATAATCTTCAGTCTGCTTATGATGAATTGTTTGATGATGCCATGAAACTTAGAAAGAAAAATGTTAATTTGGCCATTAAGCTCAAGAATCTTGTTAAAGAAAGAGATTCATTGAAGCATGATATCACTGTTTCTGATTCAAGTGTTTGTCAATTGAAAGGTCAAGGAGTTACATTTTCTGAAAAACTTGTTTTAGTTGAAAAAGAAAATTCTGTGTTGACCAAAAGAGTTAAGTCTTTGGAAAGTGAGCTTTCACTTAAGTCTGAAAAAGAGAAAGAGTATCTCTCTCTCATTGCCAATCTCAAATTGGAACTTGATAATGCTTGTCACCTTAGAATCAAACTTGACAAAAGATCTGATCAACTCAATCAACTGTTGGGTACTGTTAAGGGTAATTCTGGCAAAGAAGGGTTAGGTTTTAATCCTCAAGAGGTTAAAACCTCTAATGTTCATATCGAAGCTCCAAAAGCTAAGATTGACAAAGGCAAATCTTCCAATCAATTTACTCTTATTTCTCGTAGGTATGTTGCTCCCAAATCCTCATTTGTTCCCATTTGTCACTACTGTGGTGTCAAAGGACATATTAGACCCAATTGTTACAAACTCATGACTTTTCCCAAGAAAAACTACATAAGTTATAATAATGGGAGTGTTAAAAGTCAAATTGATGCTTTGTTAAGAAAATCTCAAATATTAAATGAAGAAGTCAAGAAATTGACTAATTCAAGCATGAATTGGAGGAGGGGTCAAGAGGTTAATGGTTCTAAGATAAAATCCAAGGTTGTGTCTAACCACAAAGCTAATTCTAAGACTAAGGAAGTTTGGGTTAGATCTTCAAATCTTAGATGTATGGTCATATACACTGCTTTGCACGCACAAGATATTTCTCAGTGGTATTTTGATAGTGGGTGCTCTAGGCATATGACAGGTGACAAGTCCCTCTCTGTACATCTTGACACTTGTAAGGGTGGGACTGTTACTTTTGGTGATGGAAGTAAGTCAAACATTGTTGGGAAAGGGATTGTTCAAGCCCCAGGCTTTCCTAAGCTTGAAAATGTTTTGTATGTTGATGGTCTTAAGGCTAATCTGATAAGTATAAGTCAATTGTGTGATGACAACTTTGCTGTCAGCTTTACTAAATGTTTATGCACTGTGTTAAATGAAGATGGTAAAATTATCATGCAAGGTGAAAGGACTTCTGATAACTGTTATGGTTTACTTGCTAATACTTCTTTAAAGTGTAACAGTGCTAAAGTTGATGATATTGAACTGTGGCATCAACGGTTAGGTCATTTGAATTTCAAAGATCTTGATAAGTTGATAAACAAAGAACTTGTCAATGGAGTGCCTAAACTAGCCAAGTCTTCAAGTTCTAGTGTTTGTGGACCTTGTAAAAAGGGAAAACAAACTCGTGTGTCTCATAAAAGGACTAATGTCGTTAGTACCTCTAGACCATTGGAATTAGTTCATGTTGATTTAATGGGTCCGACGAGGACAGAAAGTCTAGGTGGAAAACGTTATATCCTTGTTGTTGTGGATGACTTCACTCGTTATTCTTGGGTGGCCTTTTTGAGAGATAAATCTGAAGCCTTTGATAAATTCAAGGCTATTTGCCTAAAGGCTCAAAATGAGAAAGGAAACACCATAGGAAAGGTGTTTAGACTTAGAAGTGATCATGGTCGTGAGTTTGAAAACTCCGAATTTGCTGAATTTTGTGATGATCATGGAATACAACATGAATTCTCTGCTCCTAAAACTCCTCAACAAAATGGAGTTGTTGAAAGGAAAAATAGAGTTATTCAAGAGATGGCTCGTGTCATGCTCTTAGGGAATAATGTGGCCAAACACTTTTGGGCTGAAGCGGTTAACACTGCTTGTCACACTGTTAATCGTGTTTATGTGAGGCCCGGTACATCTCAAACTCCCTATGAGTTGTGGAAAGGCAAGAAGCCTAATCTTAAATACTTTCGTGTTTTTGGAAGTAAGTGCTACATTTTGAGAGATAGAGAAAATTTGGGGAAATTTGACTCTCGTAGTGATGACGGGATTTTCTTAGGTTATTCTATGAATAGTAGGGCTTATAGAGTTTTTAATCTTAGGACATCTACTGTCATGGAATCGATTAATGTGACTATTGATGATAGTCAAAACACTTCTCAAGATCAATTTGTTGATGAGGAATGTGTTACCCCAAATGTTTCTAGTGTTGAGGATGATTCTGTTCAAATTCTTGATTCTCAATCCTTTCTTACTAATCCTACTTGGGTTCAAAAGAGACACTTGATTGTACCACAATCATACTATTCAACTATGGTATTACTATGTTCTCTTATATATATAATTGTTTAATAAATAGCGTTTTATATGAATATCTGTACAATTGGGTTTAAATCTCTGTTTCAAGAAATTTGTGCAGATTATATTAATTAAAGTCGTCACCGATGAAGCCGTGAAGAGCTTCTCGAAATCAAAAGAGCATTCAGAAGAATCCGCAGCAACCGGGGGAAGTACAAAAGAGCAGACGTTGAAACTCTGCAAGAAAAGTCAATCTTTGACCTTGACTATCGATAGCCAAGATGCGCTATCGATAGCGCCTCTATCGATAGCGCACCTTCGCTATCGATAGCCAGAGGCGGCTGCGGGCTTCTAGGATATTTTGGGATATTTTGAGGGCGTTTTGGTCTTTTACCTTTTCCTTCTATAAATAGAAGTGTAACGACGACGTTTTGAGGGTTCATGACTTAAGCTCTGAATCATTACTCTGCTATTTTAATTCAAGTTACAGTTTATTTTCGCATTTTATTCGGTAGTTTCCGTTTTCAGCAATTTCCAATTCTGCAATTTTTCTTTCAATGCCTGGCTCAATTCTCACTTGAGGATTGTTCTTTACTATTAAGTCTTTAATTTCAGTAATTTACGTTTCTGTTATTTTCCTTTTTATGCATGGCTCAGTTCTCACTTGAGAACTGTTCTTTACTTTTTCTGTCATTTTCTTTATTTACTTAAGCATTTTTCTTTATTTATTTCAGCCCTTTTCTTTATTTACTTCAGTCACTTTTCTTTATTTATTTCTGCCATTTTACTTATTTCTTCAGTCATTTAATTACCGCTTTTATTTTATTTTTCCATCCCGTGAACCCTTAAAGCTTGTCATGGATAAAGGATATTCTCCTCCATTGATGTGTAGCTAATACTCCAAGCTTGGGTGAGGATGAAGTTGGATTCATTTTACAATCCTATTTTATAAACATCCCTCTATTTGTATTATGTGATTGCATAGTTGTGAAGGTTTTACCGCACACTATCGCTAAATATAATATCATATAATTGTACATCTGTGATTGCAATTATATAATTATGCAATGGTTCTTATTGGTATGAATACAAACCAGCATGCTTTATTCCTCATTTAAGGTGGATAGCGATATTCCATTCTTTTCCAGGATAAACTTGCTGGTCCTGTATTCATAATCTTTTTGGGACTTCCTTCTTGTAGTTGGAAGAACTACCATCATAATTACTATAGTGAGGATTTTATAAACATAAATTGTATATTTGATATTCAATGGGCTTCTCACCCAAGTTCCGCTCATTCCACCAACTTAATTGCATTTTTAACTAGCTTTATTAAAATTACTGCATTTTCGCTTCGACCCAATCGGAGCATTTCCCACCAACCAATTTAATTGACACTATTCTTTCCGCTTAAATTAATTCAAAAGAGTCTTTTTAATATAAATCTGCATTTCCCAGTGGTTCGACACCCGTGCTCACTAGTCACAATCGAATTGAGATTAATTGTCACGCGGTTTTATAAATTATTAATCTTGATCACTGACAAGGAATAATCTCCCTTGTCGTCTGAGTCGATCAACACTCACCCACTGACATTATTGGAAGTGTTGGTGAAGGTGTGAGAACGCGTAGGCAAATTCAGAATGAGGTAAATCATCTTTGCTACACCTCTTCCTTTGAACCTAAGAATGTGAAAGAGGCTCTAACTGATGAAAACTGGATTCTTGCTATGCAAGAAGAGTTAGGTCAATTCACCAAAAATGATGTTTGGGATCTTGTTCCTAGGCCTTCGGATAAAAATGTTGTTGGTACCAAGTGGATTTTCAAGAATAAATCTGATGAGAGTGGTATCATAATTCGGAATAAGGCTAGGTTAGTAGCTCAAGGATATACTCAAGAGGAAGGTATTGATTTCGATGAGACTTTCGCTCCCGTGGCTCGTCTTGAGTCTGTTAGACTTTTACTATCATTGCTTGTTATTTGAAGTTTAAGCTATATCAAATGGACGTTAAAAGTGCTTTTCTGAATGGCTTCTTAAAGGAGGAAGCTTTTGTTGAACAACCCAAAGGGTTTGAGGATCCTCATTATCCTAGACATGTCTATAAGTTGAAAAAGGCTTTGTATGGTCTGAAGCAAGCTCCTAGGGCGTGGTATGAAAGACTTACCACTTATCTAGAGGAGAAGGGATTCTCTAGAGGGGGAGTAGACCGTACCTTGTTCATTAGGACTGTCAGAAATGTGTTTGTGGTAGCCCAGGTTTATGCAGATGACATTGTTTTTGGGTCTACTTCAAGTGAGTTAGCTCATGCGTTTTCTGAGGAGATGAAATCTGAATTTGAGATGAGTATGGTAGGTAAACTCACTTGCTTTCTAGGTCTTCAAATTCGTCAACTTAGTGATGGATTGTTCATTTGTCAATCTAAATATGCTAGAGAGTTGATTAAGAAGTTTGGTCTTGAAAGTGCTAAACATGCTCGCACTCCTATGAGCACTACCACTAAGTTAGGCAAAGATTCGAGTGGTAATGATGTTGAACATACTTTATACCGTAGCATGATAGGTAGTTTGCTGTATCTCACGGCAAGTCGTCCTGATATCTCTTTCAGTGTAGGTGTTTGTGCTCGGTTTCAGTCTTGTCCCAAAGAGACTCATTTACATGCTGTAAAACGTATCATTCGTTACATTTGTGGGACGTTGACTTATGGTATTTGGTATTCTTTTGATACTAACCCTAACTTGGCTGCATATTCCGATGCCGACTGGGCTGGAAATGTAGATGATCGAAAGAGTACTTCAGGTGGATGCTTCTATGTTGGAACTTCACTTGTGTCATGGCATAGTAAGAAGCAAAATTCTATATCTTTGTCGACTGCCGAAGCTGAATACATAGCTGCTGCAAGTTGTTGCACTCAGCTTCTTTGGATGAAGCAAATGCTTTCTGATTATGGGATTCTTGACTCTGATCTTGTCATATACTGTGATAATGAAAGTGATATCAACATATCAAAAAATCTTGTTCAGCATTCTAGGACTAAACACATAGACATTCGTTATCACTTCATTCGAAATCTTGTAGAAGATAGTGTTCTGTCTGTTGTGTATGTTCCTACTAAATCTCAACTCGCTGATATTTTTACAAAACCCTTAGATGGTCTTAGGTTTGAATATCTTCGAAAATCTTTGGGTGTTTACTCTATTGATTGAGTTCTTGTTCTCCCTATCGTCCGAAACGACGTTAAACTACCTTGCGTCCGAAAAGACGTTAAACTATCTTTAGTAAGGAACCTCTGTGGTTCTTTCTCGTTAGGTATCTTTTTGAGGGGGAGTTTTTGTTATGAATGCATTTTCCTTTTGTTTTATTTTTTTTCTTAATAGTTTAATTTTCAAAAGATTATTGGGTTCATATCATCTTTATGAGCATATGGTTGAGTGTTTTTGATTCATTTTAACCCTTGTCTATATTCGAAGAGTTTGCTTGCTATCTTGCTTAACATGAATTCTATCAATAATTTTGATTAAATGTTTTCATGCTATCTTATTTTCTCAAAATCTGTGTTGTCATGAGTTGACCGATAACCGAAAGCCTCTTCTAAAGCCCAAACATGTTGTGCCAATGTTTGCACCTTCTCACCTCCTTCGTCTGAAGTATTTCATTCTATTTGATGATGAGCTCCTTGTTACCTTTCAAATGCTAATTCAAATTTTTCTTACAACTTGTAAAAATATGAGAAAAATTGTTCAAAGGCCAATGAAAAGAGTTTGTCGAAGAAATATGCTGTGAGAAAAGGCTTTTTGCCATATTTTTGAAGGCACAAAAGTGCTATGATAATGAAAAGAGCCAAAACTTCTCAAAGTTGTATTTGAAATACTAGCTTGTTCTAATTGTTTTTGAGCTCTTGTCAATTCTTCTCCCTTATGCATGTTTGAAATATCAAAAAAATTAATTTCTCATTCTTGCTTATTAGAGGGCTTTCACTTGTCTTCAGAAGTGAAATCGGTTGGTTTGACTCTCATGACTTCATGTGGTTTGTATTAATGAGTTTGACATGGGTTACATTTTTGAGAAATTGGATGTTTAGAATGCTTGTTCTTCAAGTTTATTGCATCTCACGATTATAACCATGTTTTAAGTTGTTTCAATCATTCTTGCTAATGACTCTATAGGTAAAAATGTCCCCTTGATCCTTCTTGTTTTAATTCAATTGTTTTTCAAAACAAAACAGGGGAGGATCGATCCAGCATATTTTACCAGATCGATCCCCTGATCAGAGGCAGTTGGATCGATCCTACATATTTTATCGGATCGATCCTCTGATCAGAGAGGTTTGGATCGATCCTACATTTTTTGCCGGATCGATCCATTTCTCGGGATTTTTAAAAAACTGACTTTTCTCCTTCCCGCGTGGCTTATAAGTTTGGTTTTTCTTTTGGGTTCTTCTTATGCATACATAACCGTCTCTCTCTCTCTCAAAGGAACCTCTCAACTCCCTTCATTCCTCTCCATTTTTCAAGCCCTAGATTTGTTTGGATTGAGTTTTTATGGCTTTCTTGGGAATCCTTGCCCTTGTGGTTCTCATGGTGGGCGGTGCAAGTTCCTCTGGCACTAGTAAGCGTGCCCGCGCGTCTCGTGCATCTTCTTCACGGGCTGGTACGCCTCGTAGGGGTCGTGGTTCTCGAGGCCGTGAATATCAGGATATTCCTAATCCTGACCTTGGTGACTCTCCGCCTTCGTCACCTCCTAGGCCTGTTTCCCCTGATCCGTGGATTAATCGTCCTATCACTTGTGAGCGTCAGGTGGATAATGTCAGTCTTGGTGTGGATAACCCTATCATTCGGCGCCTTGTCTCTTTCGAGTTAGGCAAATTCTTTGAGCCGATTGAGTTTTACATTCCTGAGCTTGTTCGTGATTTCTATCAGTCTGCCAGTTATGTTATGTCTGGTGAGGGTGCTCTTCACTCTCAGTTTCGTGGTTCGGCAATTACCATTACTCCTGGGAGGATTGGTAAGTATTTGGGTTGCAATAGGCCTTCTCGACCTCAGTTTCCACCTGCTACTGGAAAGGGTCCTGCGACTGACTTTCTTATCCATGAACTGTATGTGCATTCTTCTGATTACAAGACCAAATATGTTCAAGGATATCTTCATGAGGAGTATAGGTTGTTAAACTTGATTGTACGGTGGAACTTAGTTCCTATGGGTCACCATTTGCATTTTCATGATGACCGTGCTCAGTTATTGTTTGCTATGAAGAGTGGGAAGTCCATTGACTTTCCTAAGTTGATTTTTGATTGCATGCGGAAGACTGTGATGTCTCCCAGCCGTACTTCAGCTCTTCCATTCGGGGTTATGGTAACCCGTCTGTGTCTTGAGGATTCCATTTCTGTGAATGCCTCTGATTCTCGTGTGCCTCCGGTTCTGGGTGCTATCACTACCATGTCACTCTCTCGGAGTACTGCTACTTCGACACCGGATCCTGAAGCTCCAGTCCCTACTACTCGTTCTTCACGACGGCATGCCACTTTGGACTCTATTTCGGCTCAGCTGCGTCGTGTTTTTGATTCAGTGAAGGCACTTACCGATCATCAGATTGAGATGAATGAAATTCAAGTTCAGATTCATGATCGGGTTCAGCGCATTGAGCGCCGCCTTCGGCTGCCTACTCCATCGGATCCTCCAGTTGTTCGTCATCCTCTTGTTCCTCCTACTGAAGAGGAGTCTGGTTCTGAGTCTGGTTCAGCGGATGAGTCTGGTCCAGTGGTGATGAGGCTGAGTGACTGGTTATCTGTTTCATGTTCTTTTTGTATTCCCTTTGTCATTCGTGACAAAAAGGGGGAGTAGTAGTGGTTGTTAGTATAGGTTTTTTAGTTGTTTGTAGGTTCTCGGTTTCTTAAAGTTTGTTAGGATGTTAAAGTTTGTTAGGTTTCATTTTCAAATGCTGTATTGAATGAATTGTATGAACTGTTCATTTGATGAAATGAAATCTGTTTTCTTCGTTAATTGTTTCTATGAGCATGAGCATGATGTTTCCGTAGTTGTCTTAATGCTTAACTGTCTTAATGCTTAATAGTCTTAATGCTTGCTTGTATTAATGCTTGTATAACCTGTGTTTTTCAAATCTTTATTCCTTCACGAGGTATGGTTGTTTATCTTGTGCAGAAAAACAGGTTCATGTTCTCAAGCCTTAGAATAGGTTGTGTTTCTTTTTGTTTTTGGGGTGTGCTTGAGTGTTTTATTGTACAAGAGAGGGGGAGATTCATTTCGCATGTTGAATGAATTGTGTTTCGTTTCTTGTTTTTGGTTTTTATTTGGTTTTGTCATCGAATTGCCAAAGGGGGAGTTTGTTAGGTATACCATATGTATATGTTGGCGAATTCGACTGACAAAAGCCAGTGTCTGTGATTGAACTCAAGCCAGTAATCCCTGAAAGATCAGTGACTGCATCAAGCTCGAAAGTAACGCAACTTCTCGATAATAAGTGCTCAAGCTTGTTTTGCAATTAGTTTTGGTTTTAAATTCCTAGGAAGGTAAGTTCGACTTAGTACCTAGGTTGGTTATTTGACCATAGGTGATTTAAATTGCCCCAATCACCTAGGAATGATCCTTAAGTGCATATAGGTCATTTTTCAGTGAAAATTATTCCAAATTGGCCAAAGGCACATTTTGGATCGATCCGGCATTTTATGTAGGATCGATCCTATTTGTGTTCTGCACAATTGGATCGATCCAGCTTTCGTGCCCGGATCGATCCTAGTTGCAGAGGGGTTTGGATCGATCCGGCTATTTTGGTAGAATCGATCCACTCGTAAGTTTTGACCTAATTCTTCTAAAATTCGAGGTTTCTTGCACTTTTTCACTATTTGAAACCCTAGGTTATTCTGCTACTATAAATACCCCAACACTTAGTCATTTTGGGTATATGAAGTACTTTGAAAAAGCTCCCAAGTTAAAACCCTAGTTTTCTCTAGCTTTTTGCTTCACTCTTGCTTTAACTATGCATACATAGTCTTCTAGACTTGCCTTTATTGCCTTATGCATAGTTCCTTATAGCTTAGCTATACAAAACCTCAAACCTTGGTTTTGATAAATGGTGGAGTTCCGTTGAACGGTGGATTTCCGTGTGCATCGTGGATTTCGGTGTGTGGAGCTTGGTTTGTGGATTCAAACGATGGAAATGCTGTGAAAGCTGCGTGGACTCGCAGGTTGCTTGTAAAAGAAAGGGATTCTACTGGTTTGTGGATTCAAGCGTCATTGTTGGTAGTTTTAACTTTCTTGTACTATGGTGATTATTTCATAGTGATTTCTGTGCTCCAGAGGTTTTTTACCCGTTAGGGTTTTCCTCGTATATCTGGTGTTATTCTGTGTGATTGTTTATGTTTCATAACTGTCAACTGATCACCATTTAAAGGCTGGGTAATTAAAAGCAACCTTTTCATTTAAGAAATTGTTTCCT
>JAESVK010070827.1:0-22323 GCA_017140935.1 Hamamelis virginiana
TTCCTATATGCGTAATCCGACTTGTATTTCTCCAAAGCCCCTTTCTTGGTAAACCACTTCGACTCCGACTCTTCCTTCCTTGCTTTTTTGTTCTTCTCCTTCAACGGAGGAGAGCTCTTCCTTGCCCTTTTCCCCTTTTGAGATGTTGATGCCATTGTGAAACCCAAAACTGTTGGTTTGATGAAGTTATAAGTCAATGTGCAGAATAGAAAGTAAGAGGGAATGCTTTTATAGGCAAAAAATCCAACCTTCGCACCGGTTAGGGAATATACAAAGGGACGGGTTGAAGGGATACACCGTTCCACAAAAAAAAGCTGAAGAGTTACGAATTTCCCCCCAAATGCGCATTTATATAAGCTGAACATATAGTCGACTATGGTACATCTCAGTCGACTATCTAAACGCGCGAAATTTTGTAAAGCAAAAAATTTAACCTCAGTCAACTATCTAATGTAAATAGTCGACTATAAGCTCGCAGCCTCTGCAGGAATGAAAACCTGCAAGCACATAGTCGACTATACTAAAACATCAGTCGACTATATGCTCGCAGCCTCTGCAGGAATAACAGTCTGCAAGCATATAGTCGACTATACATCTTGTATAGTCAACTATTTGCTTATAAATTATATAATCTTTGTCCAGTTAGGATCCAATTTTTCACCTGCAAGTTAAAATCACACAATAATATAATTAGTAAACTATTTTTATGCTATGTACATAAAATAAAAATTTATAAAATTATACATACAATGACAAATCAAGTTCAAAAGGTGCACTTGGGTTCCAATGCACCGGTTCATTCAAGTCCACCATATTTCCTGCATCATTACGGTCACGAGATTGAGTGGTTAGTTCAAGAGATCTCATATATTCTTCTTGAAATTCATGAAACGGTTGTCGAGTATAGATTAATGCTGCTTGCTCGATCATTCTTATCTTTATGGAAATTTTGGGCATCCTGTGGATCAAATTAAATTCTGAACTCAGTTCATTCTCACGTTTGTCAGATAAAACCCTCTCAAAGTGCATGAAAAATTGCACGATATCATGATCAGACTTCAAATAATTTTTTAGGCATGCATTAAAACTTTCACTCAATTGTGTGCTTTTAATACCAGCAGACCATTCATAACTAACATAGCAATGTGCCCACTTTTGCCTCGCATCAAACAACATTTTTAGCCACCTATTCTCCCGAACATCGTGTTCTTCAAGCATACAATTCCACTCCTGTAAAAATTCATCCTCTGAATCAATATTATCCATGAGGTATGCAATCTTGTTTTTAATAGTACAAGCATCAGGAACGCGATTCCCAATATTATTAGTGTGCTTGAGGGCATTCTGCATTATATGCCACTTGCATAGACGATGAAAAGTTGATGGAAACTCTTCTTTGACAGCAATGGCCATGGCAGCGTCTTGATCCGTTAAAATGGTTTTTGGAGACTTGTTACACATTGCTTCCAAGAACGTCCTAAACAACCATTTGTAAGACTCTGCTGTTTCATCATACATCAATGCCGCACCAAACACTACAGTTTCCCTGTGATGATTGAACCCAACAAATACAGCAAACGGCCGATGCTCCTTAATTATCTTGTAAGTTGTATCAAAACTCACCACATCACCAAATATACCATAATCCATTATCATCCTTGCATCAGCCCAAAAAATATTTGTAATTAATTCCTCACTGTCAAACTGGACAGCGGAGTAAAATGAGTCATTCTCAAATGATTGTTTTTTAAAGTATTCGTATATGCTACTAGCTTCCCCAAATGTCAAGTTCTTCTGTCTTCTACCTTGTAAGTAATTTTTCTGGTCTTGTTTAGTGAAACCGAGACTTTCCCTTCCTCCAGCTTCTCTACCAAGTAACTCATATGCAGACCTAAGAGGAATTCCAGACTGTTCTGCCAATTCAATTTGTGTTGCATGCAAATCAGAAATCCTACGTTGTGACCCCATCATATAGGAGCACCGCGCAGGAACAAGCTCGTGGTTATGATCCACCGTTAAAGTGTATATTTCAAATTTTCCCTTCTCCCTGTTTATCTTTATACCCATATGAGCATTGCAACCACATCTTGTTTCCGCTCTTGGATTGTTTGGCAATTGGTCTCTTCTCTTGTTATCACGAACACCCTCTTTACAACAAAGAAAAATTCTGCTTGTCAACTCCTTCGTCTTTTTAGTTCTACCAACACTACCTCTCCTAATGCTAAATCCAACCCGCCTCCCATAATCGTTATAAAAATTATATGCTGCTTCTTCACTATCAAACTCCATACCCAATTTTGGAATATCTTCGCAATTGTCAACATTCCTTTCATTACTAAAATCCATACTCAATCAACTGTACCAATTAAATTGATAAAATGAGAATATTCAGTAGGGTAATAGTTTGCACACATCATGTCCACAAAGAAAAAATATCATAACCAAATTTCCATTATACACACATTATCCATATAACAGTCAACTGTAGAGCATACATTCAAGTGCAAACCACATGTATATCAACTACTAAATGTATATATGAACATATAATTTTCTAAACCAATCCTGTTATAGTCGACTAAAAAAATGGTAACAGTCGACTATTTCGATAGCCAATCCTACAATCCCTGTGATTGATCTTGGGTATTTTTTAAAAAAAACCCTTGTTTTCCTTCTCTCATATGTTCATTCTTTCTATATATTTTTTTTTTCAATTTCTCAATACCTCATAAATATAATTTACTAAATATCACCCTCGTTTGCATATAGATCTCATCAAAATATATATTTTTCACATATATAAAATTATCATAAACCAATGGCTTACCTGGAGTGGCTGGTATGAGGGAGATTGATGGAGATCTTGAGATGTTCAGCTGTGTAGATCCAAATCTTGCAATGAAGAGTTGTGATTTTGATGAGAGATAAATAATATGGTTGCGTATAATATCAAAATCTTGCAATGAAGAGTTGTGTATATTGTATATATTGTGATCAAAACCTTGCACTCCTCTGTATCAATGATGCTTTGATGAGAGGAAGAGATGTACTTAGGGTCAAAGAGGAGAGAGATAGAAGAAATTTTGGGTCGTGAGGATAGAGAGAGAGAAGAAATTTTGGTTCGTGAGGATAGAGAGAGAGAGAGAGAGAGAGAGAGAGAGGACATTTGGGTCCTGACGAGGGTACACTTGGGGTGGGAGGAGAGAGAAGTTGGCGGGAAATTTTTTTGGCAAAAACAGTGACCAACAGTAAGCTAACGGGGTTAACGGCGTTAAAGAGGAAGCCGTTTGGGCCAAAACGACCCCTGCCATGCGCGTTTCGAGCTTGGGCCCTTGGATTTGGGCATTCGCTGACGTGTCGCGATCTCACCGGCTGCTCACCACCTGGTGAGCAAACCCCTGCTCACCAGCAAATCCGAACACCTGATATATATGATATGTAATGCTTGTTTTACTTAAATTCGCATGTTTTTTTTATCTATATATATATATATATATATATATATATATATATATATATATATATAATTTGATTAATTCAATATATATGTACTCTTATAAAGGGAAAGATGAGTTATCAGTCATCAATATTTCCTTCTTTTTGTTTTTGTTTCTTTTTGTTTTTTGTTTCTTTTTTTTTTCATCAACCTCAAAATTTTATTACTAAAAAAAGAAAAATAGTACAATAAAATATCAAATAAAATCAAAAACGGAAAACTAGCTAGGGGGCATGACGAAAAGAAAGTATTCAACCTCAAAATTTTGTTACCCTCGATATGATGAAAAGAAAGTATTTAATCTATTTCTACCTATAAACTATTATAAACGGAAAAATGACTTACTCTTCATCAATATTTCTTCCATCCCTTGATTGCTCTTGACATGATGTAAAGAAAGTATTTAATTTTAAGATAAAAAAATATAACTTCATGTACACCCATCACTCCTACTTTTAAGGAGTTCAAATACTCCCACTGTATATTCTGACTCTTTTTTCGAGTCATCTTCATCTCTATCGCTTCAACTTCACGGTTAATTTTGCTCTATATTTTTTCATTTTCAAAGACACAATCCTGTTTTAGGTTTTTAAATTTTCCATAATCAAAGATTTCTCAAACACTTTGTGCTTGTAGTATTTGCACATGCGCTAGGAGTCTAGTATTTGCACATTCGTACAATTTTTGAAAAGAAGTAAAGAAGAGCATATATGCCGACAGTATAAAAGGGATCACAGGAATAACGCTAAATATATACTAATTTGGATAGAAACTCCAAACTCTAAACAGAGACATATCAAACGTTATATTTGTCCATTGTGAAATTTCAGTACTCTCTATGTAACTACTTGATAAACAAGTCGAAATGGATCTAAGAATGAATTTAGACTGCAAAGGTGTTGAATTTTTGGATAAAATATGACAAACATATTTCAATAAACTCAAAAACAATTCTCTATAATACCCCTGTAGATATTTTATCATAATAATGGGATTATTGATTGGTACGAACCCATACTAGCTAATTTTAGATTAAATTCTTATTATATACTTCAAATTATTAAAAATAAAATAAAATATGACAACAAAAATGTATTCATTTTGGACTGGATCTGTTGGATCAATATTTTGAAAGACAGAGTGAGGAAGTAGAAAGAGAGCTAAGCAAAGCTAAGTGGAGAGAGAAAGTTGAAGCTTGCAATATTTAAATGCCATTGTTCTTTAAGTAAAACCATGGCTATGTAATGTACAATCATAGTATATGAATAGCTATATATAACACAATTGTAATGTTATTTTTTCTCCACACAAATTCTGATTTTTGTGTTTTTTAATAATATTTTATATACATGTATTAGTTTTAATTAGGGCTGGTAAAATTGGCCCAGACCCATCAACCCGTCCAAACCAGCCCAACATTATTGGGTTTGGATTGGTACAATTTAATAAACGGGTCATAATTGGATCACCCATTTAAACCCATTTATAATTGGGTAACCCATGGGCACCCATTGGGTACCTGACTAATTAAATCCATTTATATGATTTTTGTTCTTAGGTTTGTGACATATACTCATTTAATTAGTACCATGTCTTGACCCATGCCCATATATCATGGGTCGACCCGACCCACCAACCCATATATCCTGGGTTGACCAAATTTTTTTTTTTAAATGCATATACACGCCAACAAAAAAAAAACTTAAAATAAAATTACCCCATTTAACAATAAAATTTAACATGTCATATATATACAAATCTGGTTCAAGATCTCTTCGTTCATGTGTAGACCCAACTCGACCCACCAACCCATATATCATGGGTCGATCCGTTTTTTTTCCCCTTAAATAATGCATATACATGCCAACAAAATAAAATAAAATTGTCATATTTAATAACAAAATTTAACATGCCATATATATATACAAATCTCGTTTGAGATATCTTTTCATGGGTCGACCCTTTTTTTTTTTTTTTTTTTTTTTTTTTTTTTATAATAACTCATATACACGCCAACAAAATAAAATAAAATTTCCGCATTTAACAACAAAATTTAACATGTCAAAAAACCTTCAATTTTATATATTTTGACATTGCGCTTCTGTAGGGTTAGTTGCAAAATATATTTTAAAAAATTGACCGTTGGATAAAATACTCATCTTATGAATATCATGCCTACCAAAAATCAAGATGATCCAACGGTTGGTTTTTGAAAAAAATGATTGTAATATTGTGACATTTTGAATAACTGTAAGAATGCAGTTTTTGTTGAAAATTTAAATATGACATGTTAAATTTTGTTGTTAAATGTGGCAATTTTATTTTATTTTGTTGGCGTGTACATGCGTCATTAAAAAAAATAATAATAAAAAAGGGTCGACCCATGATATATGGGTTGGTGGGTTGGGTCGGCTCGACCCATGAAGAAAGATCTCGAACGAGATTTGAATATATATGACATGTTAAATTTTGTTGTTAAATGCGGCAATTTTATTTTATTTTAAGTTTTTTTTTTGTTGGCATGTATATGTGTTAAATTTAAAAAAAATTATAAATTAAAAAAAAAAATTATAAATTTTTTTAAAAAAAGTTCAACCCATGATATATGAATTCACGGGTCAGGTCGGGTCAAGTTATATGGGTATGGGTCTAAAAGGGCCAAAACATGGTACCTTAAATGGGTCATGTACATTTTGTGGTCCAACCCATTTAGACCAAACCCAAACCCGCCCATTTGCCACCCTAGTTTTAATCGTTGCAATAGTTAAGCGTACGTACGTAGTTGTCCTTCAAGTAAGCCCTTTGCTATGCAATGAACAATTATAATATCTGTTAACCACAAAAATAACCACCAATTGTGAGTTGTCATGTGGCGTGGAAGTTGGTGTGTTAGTGGCTACTAACCATTTTGTTAGTATGCCACTAATTTAAATTAGTGGGAGTTACTGAAGAAAATGGGCCACTTACGTAATGAGTGGGTGGTTAATTAAAGAAAGTGACTAATTTAATTGGTGGATGGTTATGCCACGTGTCAAGCAAAGATGAAGTCTTGAAAAGTTAATGGGTGGTTATGCCACATGTCAAGCAAGGATTAAGTCTAATTTG
The DNA here is from genome assembly GCA_017140935.1 of Hamamelis virginiana. Classification (NCBI taxonomy): domain Eukaryota; kingdom Viridiplantae; phylum Streptophyta; class Magnoliopsida; order Saxifragales; family Hamamelidaceae; genus Hamamelis; species Hamamelis virginiana. The sequence goes on from JAESVK010070827.1 coordinate 6,602, forward strand.
GTTAATGAGACATGTGACAATTATTTAGGCACCATGTGGGAAGTTACAAAGTAATGGAGCACTACTTTATGAGCATAAGGTGGGCGGTTTACATGGCTGTCTAGACCTTCCGTAGCCTATATATACCCCATTCAAAGAGCAAACAGAGGACAACTCCAACTCCAAAAATCAGCGCAATGCTCCAATCATTTTAGTATAATTTTAGGTCTTTCTCTTCACAAGTAATCTTCTTTTCAATTTTATTTTCAAGCATCATTAGTTTAGTTCAAGTAGCCTTTCAATTACAATCCGTAGTTGTTCGAGTTTTAAGCATTTCTACTTCAAGCAAGTGTCGCATTTCAGTTTCCAAGCACGTTTCAATTTCAAGTATGTCGATTTCCATATCTAGCATTGTAATCTCAAGCAATGTAAGTATTTTTCTTTTTAATGCATTTCCAATTTCATTCCAAGCAATTTGATCGGTTCGATTACGATGTAATTCGAGTCGGATTTTAGTTTTTTTTTAGACATTCAACACTAGAACCCAAGAGGATCAACCTCTAATCCTCGCCAATTGCCTGATTTCTATTTCAATTTCAAAGTGACCGACTAGGCATTTAAGACATTTCTTAGATTCTCGACCTAAAAGGTGCTAGAGGTTGTGTTCACACGGTCTTTGGGCTTTTTGAGCCCTGGCACGCCCGTGCACGAAGGCCTTTCTGCACAAGGTCTCAGACCGTCATTTTCACCGAGAACAGTATCTAAACAACTATAACGACACAAATGTACAAACTATTCTTTATCCACATAGATCACTTTTTTTAAAAGCAATTTTCAGTTTATGTTTTCTTTAAAAAAAAAAAATTCTTACAAGGTACGTTTTAATTAAAAAAAAAAAAATCAAACACATAAATTTGCAGTATTATTATCTCTACCGCTAACAATTAATGAATTAGTCACACTTTAAATTTTAATTTTTTATATCTTAATTATAAATTTTTGCATTTTAAAAAAAATTTATGGCTAATATAGTTGGCAAGCAATATATTGGAAATACTCTACAAAAATTTTAAAAGGCCATAAGAATTCACGTTTGTCAATTTACTTTGTCTACATACCTTAAATTATTTTTGCATTCGCTGTATCTTAAACATACATATATGTTTTTCAATTAGATTTCACCTTCATATGAAAAAATTACCATAAATAAAATTTCTCTTTTATAAGGGAACGAGTTGCCCATGCATTGCGTGTGCGCAGCTAGCTAATATAAATAAATGATGAAATGTAAATGAGAAATAATTGAGTTTTTTCTTTTTGTTTTAGTTTTTCTTTGTAGCTTTGGCGATGTTTCCATCCATTTTATGAAAGTGGAGTTTAGGGGTTCAAATTGAATTTGGTAATAGAAAAATGGGATCATATGGGCTTTGGGTTCTTCCATCTATTGGCTCTTACCCTCTGCACCCTTCCCTATTTTTTGTTCCAATTGGAATTTGGAAGTTGTTCCCGGTGTAAACGGCGTTCAGGAGCCCAAAGACCGTGTGAACACGACCTCTAGCACCTTCTAGGCCGAGAATCTAAAAAAAAAATCTTAGATGCCTAGTTGGTCACCTTGGAATTAAAATGAGAATCAGGCGATTGACAAGAATAAGAGGTTAATCCTCTTGGGTTCTAGTGTTAAATTTTCTAAAAGACTTTCAAGATAATGACTTGAATAAAAGAAAATAAATTAGACATAAAGAAACTCATTGACTGAAATTAAACTAAATGGAATTGAAATATAAAAGAAATACTTACAGTGCTTAGATGAACAAAATGAGAAATAAAACTCCATTGATAATTGAAATAAAAACTAAACTATGAAATTGGAAACCAAAAGATGCAATTACAAACTAACCGAAAGTGGATGGATTACTGTTACTGGAGAAATTAAAGAACTGCTACTAACGAATTGACGGACTGCTACTGCTACTGACTATGAACTACTGCTGGAAAAAGAAATAAAGCTTCAAAGAGAAATTGCCATGGGCTGGTTTGGATTGAGTCCCTTTTACCCGTTGTTGCTGCTTCATTTAAATAGACGAAGGGCCATTAACCGCTACAGCCCACTCTTCCATGTCCTTAACTGATGGGCCATGATCCACTTCTATCGCAACTGCCCAGCTCATGTCTCTTCAGCCCACGTTCAGCTACAACAAGCCCCTTTATGATTGCTTCCAACTTTGCCATGTGTCGACTCTTTGTTGGGTTGTTTTAACTTCTTTTAGAACAGTTCACTACTCCATGCCAAACTGCCATGTTTCATGCCAAGCTGCCACGTGTTCTCCTTTAATTACTATATATCAACTTTTCCATCTTCTAAAAGCTTCTTTCATACTTAGCACGTGGCATCACCCCATTCATTCTTGTATGCCTACGTGGCAATATCTTAATAATGCCCACGTGGCATTTTTTTTTATGGTAAACACTTTGCCCCCGTTTGATGCTTAATTTGAAAAATTACGCTTCAAATTTGATCTTTAAGACCCATGAGACCTCTAACTGAATCATAATCTCACCTCCATAATCTGGTTTATCCCCTTAAATACGCGTTTTCGAAATTTAAAACGATGGGACAGCTATTAACATCATTACCTTGAAAACATGCGCCTGTTCTGATCTCTGTCACATCAACCCTTCCGCCTCTAGTTCTCTCTTCTTCCTTACTTTTCTTTTGCTTTCCTTATCTTTCACTGTCCTTCACCTTCGCCATGTCCAACCCTAAAACAAATCCTTCATCTTCGAATCCTTCTTCTCCGGACACTCAACAATTTATTGACGACCTCCGAGAGCAGGTCCGACCTCAACTTTCCGAGAATGTGATTAAGTCCAACTCTATAGGCCATATATTTTCAAGTCCTTCAATCCCTGAGGTAATCAAGCTATACTTCCTGTTTTATCCTCAAGAGTTTTTAACCCTTGAGTCTCCTGGTCTATACTGGGATGAATGGGCTAAAAAATCCTTTAGAAGTGGGCCTAGACCTAACAGTGATTGGTCTGCTTGGGTCGAGAAATTAGAACCCCAGTTTGGCCAACTTTGGAAAGACCTTGATATTTATAATTCTATCCAGTTGAGTACCTTTACTTTTCCTTTCGATAAACATCTGATGGCTGCTTTAACCTGTTTTTGGAGTCATTTTAACAATGCTTTTTTATTCCCCTGTGGTCCAATGTCTCCCACTGTCTTGGATGTAAGTGCCTTGACTGGCCTTCCTCCTTTTAGAGATATCCCTTTTGCAGCTTACGAGCCTTTGTCTTCTCTGGTTTTCAATTACAGCAATGCCACCTCTACATGGGGTGTGTATCTTAGAATTGAAAACAAACCTACTGTCTCTCCCAACATATCACATCAAGAACATTGTGTTTTTCTCCTAATGTGGTTATGTAGGTTTGTTTTATGTGTCTCTGCTAGACAGATGACTTAGGAACATTATAAGTTGGCCCTTGCGTTAGCCTCAGGTCGTAGGCTTGCTTTGGCTCCTGTGGTCCTCTCCCATTTGTATCGAGGTCTTTTTCACTTGTCTAGGGACTCTCTTTGCATCACTGGGGGTCCCTTCTGGGTACTTCAACTCTGGTTTCTTGAATACTTTCCCGATTTTCACAAAACCCACAACATCCCTGCTGAGACCTTTGCCACTTATGGTTTCAAGTGGACTCGGGTGAATTATGAGCTCAGGTCTTTTTCTTCTTATTTTTCCTTATTTTGGAATTTGGATTTTAATAGAGCTAATTCTCTCTTCTTCCCATTTTCTGAAAGACTGTATGGACCTCATTGGTTCACTCTTCCATACCCCTTTATAGGTCGTGACATTCCCATTCAAAAACAAATTTGGTCTTCTTATCTCATCTTTCGTGACCTTCATTTCGGAGGTAACTTTGATCCCAGGAACAAAAAGGTTGGGGTTGAATTTTACGCTCCAAACCTTCTGAGCCGTCAGTTCGGCTTTACCCAAGATCTTCCATCTCCTCCCTTGTTTTATTCCAACAATTTTCCTCCTTATCTCAGGAAGACATTTTTGAATAGTGAAGAGATTAAGAGTATTGATCAAACCTACTCGGATAATCAAAGAACTTTATCCACCATTACCCTTTCCAATAACCCATTTTCTACTGTGGCCTTTAAAGTTTGGTGGATAGAGAGCTATGCCCGGATTTCGTCCTACAATCTCCAATTTTTAATCACTCAGTTGTTGGCAATCAAATCAGTTCCCATCGATGCTACTCCATTGGATGCAAAGCCTCCATCTCATGCTTCTGCTAAAATATCAAAACCTAGTTCCCCAAAAGACTGGTAAGTCTTAATTCAATTCAGACTATTTCTTCATTTTCACCCTTTATATTTTGCACTGACTTTGTTTGAACAGAAACTTCTCCAGAAGTGGATGTTCAGAAAAGAAAGAAAACCACTACTGACAAAGAAGTTGGAACTCGGAGGTTTTCTGGTAGATTAAAGGCTGGGGTCAAGGTTTATCATCAAGATAACCTTACTCCTCTTGAAATTTTTGATGAAGAGATAAGTGAAAAAACTTCTGAGGATGTTCAGAATCCCCCTCCTTCTTCGAAAAAACCAAAGATTCTCTGAGTTCAATTCCTGCTGAGAATGTTGCTTCTACCTTTGTTGAAAAAGAAATGGCTCCTACTTCATCTGTCCCTGATTCTTCTACCATTGATCTTTCTGATATACCTAATGATCTTGAGCCCTGGACTGCCTCACTTCATTCTGCTCCTTTGAAAACTGAAGATTTTTCCATTCCTACTCCTGTCGAAACTCCTTTAGAGATGCCCCTAGATGCTAAAGTTTCAACTGTAAAAGCCCAATTCCTAGAGATTTATCGAACTCCATTGATGAATATTTCTCTAGAAATGGCTCAAGACCTTATCCAACATTTCACTTTCTTGAAAGGTATTCCCAACCTAGCTTCTATAATGGATACCCTAGAACCTCATGATGCCCAACTTTTGGACCTTGTCAAAGAGTTTCAAAATAATTATGCGGAAAGAAAGACCTGCGAGACTCTTCTTGAACAACGTCTAAATCTTAAAGCTTCTATTGATAAGCTCATGCCTTCAGTCGTCAAATCTCGCAAGGCCTGTGATGCTGAAAAGGAAAAATCAATGAAGCTCAAGTCTAAGGTTGAGAATCTCCGTAAACAGATTACTGATCTTGAGGCTGCTTTTGCTGCTAAAGAAGAAGCCATCAATGTACAAAAGGTCTTGACTTATGAGGCACAGAAATTGGTATCTGAGGGTTTGAAGAGTATCGAAAAACTGGGGAATGAATACCGATCTTCTGCCCTTGAAGCTTTAACCTGGGAATCCAAAGCAAGGAATGCGAAGGACAATGAGCGAGAAGTAATGTCTATATGGAGTAAGGTTCCTCGTATTAACTTTTGAGTTTGGCCGTTTCAAACAATTATTTTGATTGTGTTTTGAACAATTTTCATTTCTCCTTTCCTTTCTTTTCTTTGTGCATTTTGAACAATTATATTGCACTGTTTCATTTTAGAAAGGTCTTGAATGGCCTTAATATTATACTATGACTATGAATTTGGGTTCTAAACTGTCTCCCACAAGGTAGGATAATACCTTTTAAGAAACCGTCCATTGATGGACTTTATTACACTGCCAGTAGATAACTCTTGAATAGAATATGCCCCACCAGGAATTACTCTCAACACTTTAAATGGTCCTTCCTAATTTGGGGACTACTTTCCTAATCTATGATCTTTAGTCCCTATAGGTAAGATAACCTTCCATACTATGTCATCAACTGAAAAAGCCTTATGGTTTACCTTTTTATTATAGGCCTTCGCTATCTTCTTCTTCTTCTGGACCTCTATAGAATTTAAGGCCCTAAGTCTCTCTTCTGTTAGATTTTCTAACTCTAATAACATAGACTCATTATACTCCTCTGGTAATAAATCATTTTGAAAGGCTATTCTTATTGAAGGTATTGTGACCTCCATTGGCAAAACGGCATCATGACCAAAAGTCAAAGCATAAGGAGTGGTTTTTATGCTTTCCTTATACGAAGTCCTATAAGCCCATAAGACTTCAGATAATTGTACATGCCATTGTCTTGGATTATCATCCAACTATCTTACTCAAAATTTGTTTGATAGTTTTATTCACGGCCTCAACTTGTCCATTGGCCTGTGCATAGTATGGAGTAGAGTTGGTCAGTTTAATTCCATACTCTCTAGCAAAGGCTTTCATCTGATCTCCCACAAAAGTCTTAGCTTGGTCAGTGTTAATGGTCTCAGGCAGCCCAAACCTATGAATAATATGTTCTTTGATAAATCCTATCACAGCATTTTGGTCTACTACTTTCATAGGTTTTGCCTCAGTCCATTTTGAAAAGTAATCCGAGGCTACTTGTTCCCGGTGTAAATACTGCGGTCTCGAGACCTTTGGTGTAAGGTCTTAATGCGCGGGCGTGCCAGGGCTCGGAAAGCCCAAAGACCGTGTAAACACGACCTCTAGCACCTTCTAGGCTGAGAATCCAAGAAAGATCTTAGATGCCTAGTTGGTCACTTTAAATTTAAAATGGGAATCAAGCGATTGACGAAAATCAGAGGTTAATCCTCTTGGGTTCTAGTGTTAATGAATCTAAAAGACTGGGAAATAATGACTTAATGGAAGAAAACTGATTAGAAATAAAAATATCCATTGACTGAAATGAAACTAGATGGAATTGAAATAACAAAAAACATATTTACATTACATGGATGAACTAGATGATAAATAAACTCCATTGCTAATTGAAATAAAGATTAGACTATGAAATTAGAAATTAAAATCTGCAAATACCAACTAACCGAAGGCAAATGATGAACTGCTAGTGAAATTACGAAAACTGCTACTGGAATGATTGCTAATCTGCTGCGCCTAAGAATTGAAAACTTGCCTTGAAGAAGACGAAAACTGCTACTGAATTACTGCTACCGGAATTAATAATCTTAGACTAATGATCAAAACGAAGAGAAACTTGCCGTGGGCTTTTTGGATTGACGTTGTGTGTCTTGTTCACTGCTACTGCATCATATTTATAGCAGTTGGGCTGTTAACTGCTATGGCCCATCTCTCCACTTCCTTATTTGATGGCCCATTATCCCATTTCCGAAAAACTGCTCAGCACTACAGAAACTGCCTAACTGTTTTGTGCTCCACATCATGCTGCCACGTGGCTAAATCTTCCCATATCCTAGAAGCTTGCATGGCATTATTTTTCCCAATTTCGGTATGCCTATGTGGCACTTCTATGATGCCTACATGGCATTTTTTATAGTAAACACTACTATAATAAAACAATGTAAATTAGAGGAAGGAGGATATATTTTACCAATAACATCAATGGCCCAACCTCTAAAAGGCCATGGTTTTATAATGTAATTTAAATCAGTGGAAAGGATATGTTGGACTTGGTCGTGCTTTTGACAAGATTCACAACCTTTAGCAAATTTAATACAATCTCCAAAAACTGTAGGCCAATAATATCCATACCTCCAAATGAGCCACCTCATTTTGATGCTAGCTTGGTGTGCTCCACAAATACCTTCATGAATTTCCCCCATCAACAGTAAAGCCTCAGAATTGTTAACACATTTCAACAAAAGGCCTTCTTCCGTATTTCTAAAAAGTTCTCCTGCATATATCACAAAATAAATAGCAAGCATTTTAATCTTTCTATCACAAGGCATACCTGGGTTAGTTAGCCTCCTTATTATTGGTTCCCTCTAATCTTGTTGGCCTTCTTCAATATCATGTACTTCAAAATTTACCTCCCTGGTTTTGATCGAAGGCAATGCTTTCTTTTCTACCACCACGTTTCTTTTGGTTTGACCTCCAGAAAGTTTAAGACCTGAAGCTAGCTGTGCTAACTCATTCGCATCTTCATTTTCTTTTCTTGGTTTGTGTATCAACACCACGTCATCAAATGAATCAAGTAATTGGGATGCAATAGAAAAGTATGGTAATAAGGCCCAACTATTATATTTGAATTTACCAGCTAATTGATTCAAAATCAATTGTGAATCTCTAATGGTTTCTATTGTTTCCACACCCATCTCACGCAATATCTCAAGGCCTATAATTAAGGCCTCATATTCAGCTTGATTGTTACTACATTCAAAATCAAATTGATATGCATGTTCATATTTAAAACTAGGGGTGTGCGCGGGTCGGGTGAGGGGGGGTGGAGGGTAAAACCGCCAACCGACCCGCCCTTGGCGGGTGGCTAATTCTCACACCCGCCAACCAACCCTCCTACCTCAATAACCGGTGGATTGATTAAATATATAGCGGGTTTCAACCGGCAGGTTGGGCGGATTGAGCGGGTGAAGCATTACTATTTTTTTTTAATAAACACCTAAAGTTCTTAAAATCTTTTTAACAAGTAAAAACACCTCAAATTCGTATATAACAATGCAATATTGTGTTATTTAGTAATTAAACTATAATCCAAACAATTCTTCGAATAGTAATAAACTAAAGTGCCAAAATAAATTGCCCTACAACAATAGAAGCTACTAACTAGATACATAATAATATAGGTTTATTATTATTAAAAAATCTTACAAACTAACTTATGGTTTCACATTCAAAATTGAAAGAATATCAAATCAATAAGTGCATATTCAAACTATCATAATAAACATCTCTAAAGAAATAAAAAACACTGACTTGCAAGCATATCCAATTAAGGGAAAATATAATGTAGGAATGAAATTTATTTTATTCAAATATATTATTTATTTATATATAATTATTTGGCGGGTGGTGGCGGGTTTAGGGCGGGTTGTCACCTCTATACCCGCCAACCGACCCCACAAGCCAAAAATTCATCAAATCCACCCAACCTAACCCAACCCGCCTAACCATTGTAACCGCGGATTGCGGATGGGGTCGGGGTGGGTGGGGTCGGGTCCGGCGGGTTTTTGCACACCCCTATTTAAAACCATTTGGAGATGTAATAACTATGCCAGCCCCGGACTTTCTTTCAGTCCTTGATCCATCAAATTCTAATCTCCATGCCACATGTTTTATCATCCCCAAATCTACTTCTACTTCCTTTATGACATCATTTGGGTGGTCTGCTAAAAAATCAGCAAGGACCTGACCTTTCACTGCTTTTTGTGGCATGTATTTTATCGCAAAACCTGAAATAGCAAATGCCCATCTTCCAATCCTACTTCTAGAAATAGGTCTTGATAGTATATACTTTACTAAATCGGTTTTGGATATAACGTACATAGTATTTGACATAAAGCAATGTTTAAGTTTATCTGCAGTGTAAAACAAAGAAGGACAGGCCTTTTCTATTGGAGTATATCTTTGTTCAGTACATGTAAAGGTCTTACTTAAATAATAAACGGGCTACTCATGGCCTTGTTCATTTACTTGTGCTAACATTGCACCTAGAGACCTTTCTGCAGTTGACAAATAAAGCCTCAAACTCTTATGAGGTACAGGTGGAATTAAAACTGGAGGCTTTGTTAGGTACTCCTTAATCTGATAAAAGGCTTTCTGATGCTCGGCCTCCTACTTAAACTCCTCGCAGGCCTTGAGCTTCAACAAAGGTGAGAAAATAGAAGTTCTCCCTGAAAGATTATATATAAACCGACGCAGGAAATTAATTTGACCCATAAACTTCTGTAATTCATTTTTATTCATAGGCGGATTAACTTCCCTAATGGCCTTTGACTTATTTCTATCCATCTCTATGCCTCTTTGGTGAACTAGAAAACCAATAAAGTTTCCAGCTCTAACTTCAAAGGCGCATTTTGCTGGATTCATTTTCAGTTTATACTTTCTTATTCTTTCGAAGGTCATTTTAAGATCTTTCAAATGATCAAAGTCATCTTTTGATTTAACCACTATATCATCAATATAGACCTCGACGGATTTTCCTATTAAATCATGGAAAATCACATTCATTGCTTGCTGATATGTAGCTCCAGCATTAATAAGGCCAAATGGCATTTTTTACCATGCATACATTCCTATGGCTCCAGGACATCTAAAGGTCGTTTTATGAACGTCCTCTTCACTTATGAAGATCTGATTGTAGCTAGAATGGCCGTCCATAAAAGATAAAATCTTATGGCCGGCTGCTCTATCTACTAATAAATCAGCTACAGGCATAGGGTATTCATCCTTAGGGGTTGCAAGATTCAAATTTCTAAAATCTATACATACCCGAAGTTTGCCATTTTTCTTAACTACTGGAACAATATTTGAAACTCATTCAGCGTACCTTATTGGTTTGATGAAACCAGCTTTCAACAGCCTTTCTATCTCCTCCTTGATCTTCAAGGTCACTTCCAAGGTCATCCTCCTTGGTGGTTGTTTGAAAGGCTTGAATCCAGGCTTGGTTGGCAAACGGTGCTCCACCAATTTTCTGTCTAGACCTGGCATTTCGTGATAATCCCAAGCAAAACAATCTTGGAATTCTTTAAGAAGCTTGATGATCTCTTCTTTAGTGTCTTTCTCTAAAAGGCCGCTCACAAAAGTAGGCCTTCTATTCTGATCATCCCCCAAATTAACTTCCTCCAGTGGATCTTAGACCTCTGCTCTAAGGTCTTATTGTTGTGCAGGTTCTACTTCAAGATCTTTCAACCCAAAACTGTCTTCTTATATGACCTCAGCATCTTCTTCCAGTATACATTCAGCCTCTGATATTTAGCAAAGGCTTTCTTCTTTGTTGTACACCAACAGTTTGTTGAAAAAGTCTCGAACTAAACCTTTTCGTTGATCTTCAAAAGGTCTGCAATTCGTGGGATCTCTTCTATACTGCAGCTAGGCAACGACTGGTCAAGTAAAATCACCCCAGGCCTTGTTGTCTCTTGTATCATCCTTTCTACTGCCCTTTTTGAGAAAAAGTCAGTTGCTGTGGTCATTTCTTTGGGTTTTCCTTCTTTATCAGTACCTATGAATTTGATTGGACCCACGACTCCTCCATATAGATGAGCTTCTGCCGCATTGGAACCTGCAATAAAAGGTTTCTAGTCTGCCCATACCACTTCCACTTTGCTGCCATTCCATAAGATCAAGAACTGATGCAAAGATGAAGGGACGCACCAATTGGAATGAATCAAATCTCTGCCACGAAGTGCATTATAGGATGTCGTTGAATCTACCACGAAAAAGGTAGACAAACACTCCTTATTTCCAACTGCTAAAACCACTAGGAGAACTCCCTTGGTCTTTGTAACTCCTCCAGAAAAATTTGCCACTGTTACGTCTGTGGGGATAAGGTCTGATTCTGTCTTGCCTAGCTTCTTCAAACTAGCACTTGGAAGAATGTTGACAGCTGCTCCATTATCCACCAGAACTCTTTGCATAGGCCTTCCATCCATATAAACATTAATGAAAAGAGGCCTTAGGTATTGAGTAATTTTCTCTGATGGTTTTTCGAACACTATATTCTTTGACTTTTCTATTTCTCCATCTTCGTTGACCATCTCCACCTCTTCAATGACCACAGAAGTACCCTTTGGCCTATCTTTTTTTTTCTCAATTTCGATGGGTTCCTCATCTTCTCTTGCTCGAAAAATTAATGGCAAAGTAAATGCCATGCTGCAACCCATTACTGGTGGAAGGCTCCCAAATTGTAATAAGAAATTATCTTCATCACTGTCTAGCTTTGGACTTGTGTCATCTTCATCATTTTCCGCCAAAAGATCTTCTTGATTCTCCGGTTGGCTGACTGTCTCACCTGACTGTGAGGAAAGACCTTGATCTTCATTAGTTTTTAAACCAAAAGATTTGTCTTATATCTCTTCAAGGGCTGAAATGACCCCTTTGCCCTCTTTTGTAATGGTTTTAACTTCCATCTTAACCCTGTTGTCTTTTGAAGTTTCTCGAACTTTCCTGTGGTCTTCATCAACAATTATAGTTAGATTTTTACGTACCTCACTTATGCCAGAATTTGAAGACGTTTGAAAAGACCTTCTGTACTCTGCCTTTCTTCTTTGAAACCTCCTCTTCTGAGTCCTAGTAAAAGGACTTGGGAATTTAGGATGTTTCAATTTGGTCCATACTCATTCTCTAGTTAAAGGATGTCTGATCATTCTTGAACTTTGGTTGGTAACAACTTCTTGAAGCCTATGTACTGGAACCTTCGGCACCCATCTCTTCTGGATACGAGAAAAGTCATGGTGCCCTTGAATTCTCTGAAAGTGATAAGGCCTCATGAAAGGCCTTGGACGATTTTCCAGGTTCAAAGAATTATGGCAATTGCAACAAATCTGAGGTCTGGTGGGTTTTGGAATGAAGGGACTCTTGGAGGTTGAAAACTCCAAGGTCTTTCATTTCTAAACCAACACTGCCGGAAATGTGGAAAGTTTCTTTGATGATGATTTTGCACTTGATTTCTCGATAAAAATCTTAAGTCAGTTGAAGCTACGGCAATCTCAGCTACTGGGAATGGATCAGTATCTACTGCCATGGCTTCTTTGTCCTTCTCTGGGAATCTCAAAAGGCCTTTGTCGATGCAATCTTGTATTACATGTCGGAAAATAACACAATTGTTAATATCATGAGACCTTGTTGCATGCCATTTACAGAAATCCCCGGTTTCACGACTAGGAAGTTTATGGCCATCTAAGAGCCTGATAAATTTTCCGGTCAATAAATGATCAAATATCTCGGATGCTTTTGATAAATCGAATGAAAATTTTCTCTTAACATCCATGAGATTTTTCCTAACCTTTGAGTCATGAGGGGCCTCCATATCTTTCTTTTTTAAGGCCTAAAAAACAAAAGGTTTCCTAGTGATAACCTCAGCCAAATCTACTTCGAAATTCGGGTCATGGTAATATGTCCCAAACGAGGAGGCTTTTCTTTGATCTTTCTCTCTTAAAAGCCTTTCATATCTAGATGCTCTAGCGGATAATTCAAAAAGATCTTCGAAATCCATGCCTTCAAATTTCTTTCGCAATTCTAATTCAATGCCATTTTGAGCGAGTTTGACAAACTCTTGCTCGGGTAAGAAAACAGTGCACCTATTTCTAGCCTTTTTAAACCTCGATATATATTGTTCTACATTTTCACCTGATAACTGTCTAAACTTAGACAAATCAGCCATTGTTATTTCGGGTTCAGATCTATAGAATTGCATATGAAAACGCTCTTCCATTTGCCTCCAATTTAGAATCGAATTTGCAAAAAGACTTATATACCAAGTAAAGGCCGTTCCAATCAAGGAATTACCAAAAAGTCTCAATTTTAAGTTGTCATTGGCCGAAACCTCACCACACTGCATGGTAAAACGACTAATGTGCTCAATAGTGGACTGACCACCTTCTCCTGAAAACAAAGTGAATTCAGGTACCTTATAACCTCTAGGAAAGTCATTGCACTGATCTATCCATTCAGGATATGGCTTTATGTATAAAGATCTTACAATTATTCTTTGACTGCCTGCAGCGAGACATTCTTGGACTATGTTAACAATATCATTACGGTCCGATGTATTGCCCCTATTAATATTTTCAAAAGGTCTTTCCGAGGTAAATGTCGGATTTTGAAAAACTCGTAAGGCCTTCCACCAGTAGTGCTATGAAATGTACGCCCATTTTGGCCCCCCGATATTTGGTTCGCAAAGTCATTTATGTTAGTGGGTCTAGGTCTAAAGTCATCATCAGCCAAAGTATTCAGACCTTGATTCCCTCTAATGTTTTGCCCCCCGGGTGTATTAATAAACAAAGGTTGCTTACCAACACTTTTTGATCCACAATCAGGCTCGAGATTAGGCCTTCTGGTTGCAGTTTGTTATCCCTCAAAGTTTGAGCGATCAGGTTGGCCATTTCTCAAAGGAGGTGGAACATATGGCCTTTCATCCTCTATAGGATTGATCATTGGTGGGATATGAGTATGTGATGAAGCAAGTTTAAAATCTTGGTTGCTTGACTCTCCTTTGTCTGTTACATTCATTCTTGATTCTAAGGCCTTTTTTGCTTAAACATGAATTCTAAAAGCCTCTTGATCATTTGATCCACATGGTCGACTATTATCCCCCACTGTTTTCTTCATAAAACTTGTCAAGGCCTCAAAAATTTCATTTTGTTTAGAAAAACATTCATCCAATTTCTCAAAATGATGTGACATAATTTCGGTCACACGATTAGGTATGTCCAGAATGGCCTTGTACATTTCATTTTGACTCACTTCTGCAATAGAATTTTCCTCGTCTTGGGAGCCATCTGAAGATGTCCCCCGACTTTCATTTGGATTAGTTATTGATCTCGTGATAGGTCTATTAGTCATTCAACACAAATGGTCCCACCGGGCGTGCCAAAAAGGTGTTCCCGGTGTAAACGGCGGTCTTGAGACCTCTTGGTGTAAGGTCTGAATGCGCGGGCGTGCCAGGGCTCAGGAGCCCAAAGACCGTGTGAACACGACCTCTAGCAGCTTCTAGGCCGAGAATCTAAAAAAAAAATCTTAGATGCCTAGTTGGTCACCTTGGAATTAAAATGAGAATCAAGCGATTGACAAGAATAAGAGGTTAATCCTCTTGGGTTCTAGTGTCAAATTTTCTAAAAGACTTTCAAGATAATGACTTGAATAAAAGAAAATAAATTAGACATAAAGAAACTCATTGACTGAAATTAAACTAAATGGAATTGAAATATAAAAGAAATACTTACAGTGCTCAGATAAACAAAATGAGAAATAAAACTCCATTGATAATTGAAATAAAAACTAAACTATGAAATTGGAAACCAAAAGATGCAATTACAAACTAACCGAAAGTGGATGGATTACTGCTACTGGAGAAATTAAAGAACTGCTACTAACGAATTGACGGACTGCTACTGCTACTGACTATGAACTACTGCTGGAAAAAGAAATAAAGCTTCAAAGAGAAATTGCCATGGGCTGGTTTGGATTGAGTCCCTTTTGCTCGCTGTTGCTGCTTGATTTAAATAGACGGAGGGCCATTAACCGCTACAGCCCACTCTTCCATGTCCTTAACTGATGGGCCATGATCCACTTCTATCGCAACTGCCCAGCTCATGTCTCTTCAGCCCACGTTCAGCTACAACATGCCCCTTTATGATTGCTTCCAACTTTGCCATGTGTCGACTCTTTGTTGGGTTGTTTTAACTTCTTTTAGAACTGTCCACTACTCCATGCCAAACTGCCATGTTTATTGCCAAGCTGCCACGTGTTCTCCTTTAATTACTATATATCAACTTTTCCATCTTCTAAAAGCTTCTTTCATACTTAGCACGTGGCATCACCCCATTCATTCTTATATGCCTACGTGGCAATATCTTAATAATGCCCACGTGACATTTTTTTTTTATGGTAAACAGAAGTCATAGAATTTAGTAACTGATTCACACTTTGGACAACAACTCTGAAATAAAAGGCAAAAGAATAGTCAGCACTGTGCTTATAGCATGGCTGGATTTCGCAATATCTTGCACAGTGGTTTGGACCAGTTATCTGAAAACGAGCTCAATGGGCGTAAAAAACAATGCTTGTACATGATCTTCAACGCTAGAAGCCTTATTGTCATCCCCATGCTGATAAATGACTTGGGCAGTTCTTGAGAGGTTAAAAGCAGCTTTGATGGTTGATAAAGGCATTGCAGTTGGAGCCATTAGCTCACCATTAAGCTCAACCCATAAGCTGCCAATCAGTTCTCTCACACATTTCCTGCCACCTTCTTGTAATGAAATATTCTTCTCTTTCAT
>JAESVK010070827.1:22333-34519 GCA_017140935.1 Hamamelis virginiana
GACTTACTCTTGCAGTACCCAAATCATCCCAAAGCCGAAGAATTGTTCCTGAGCAAGAGAAAGGCCTGGGATATGGCTCCATCATTGCTACAGTATCCTTTGTTATACCTTGTCCCATTAAGAAGAAAGCATGCACCAAGGCCATGCAAGTTCCTCCGGTGATAACCGCATTACCCAAATATTCCTCTAGGGTGGGTACATATCCACTATTGAACCATTTGGCTTCAACTAGAAAAGCTTCAAATATATCAATCCACTGCAACAATTAAGAACAAATTTCTCAATCGCTCCATCTCTAGCTTACACATGATCCAATTTCAACTTCTTGTGAAAAATTGGTCAGCAAAATTATTACATACCGTCCTTCTCAAGTGTGGGACAATGCTCCATCCATGTTCTTTGAGGACCCTGTAAGCAATATCGTTAGTAGTATTGTACAATGCCATGTAACATATCTTCATGTATTCTGGAAGCTGCTCCATTGCACCAAGATCCCATCTGTAAATTAATCATCAAATGTACAACACCACATGTTATTTGAAGTTCCTAATGGCTCAATGTGTATGATGTATATATACCTAGCTAAGAATTAATTGAAACTATGTATCCAACCTCTGTATTGCATCGGTGAAGAGAACAAGTTCAGGTAACGAGCCATAAGTGTCGAAGATATCATCAATAACTAATAAGATAGCTATGGTTTTCGTTAATTCAATACGGCAACTTGAGTGATAAGGTTCTGGAAATATCCCCACAGTCCACAGGAAGCACTCCAGTGGTCGATCTCTAGCGAAACTAAGTTTATCAACAAGGCCCAACTCTTTCCACCACCTAAAACTGATGGTTAATGGTGATTAGATGGAATAGATGGAATAAGGTGTGCCTTGCCACACTAGATCAAGCTTTTCAAACGGTTGATAACTTCCCACAAATGATATAATTGCATGTGCAAAGGTGCACAATAAACACTTTGTTGAACAAACCTGATTGGTGGAGTGAATGGACACACCCATTCATAAGGATGTGTCCATTCCCATTGGGTGTCATTGATACTCTTTGGTATCTATATAAACATGGGAGACAAACCCATATGAACATTCAATCCAATAACAGTAATCGTCTCCCTTGATTCCAAAGTGTGCAAATATGATTGTGTGATTTCTAGTCTAACGACAAATCAATCACCGTTCAAGGACCAACAAAAACAAAATTGAAAATATCATTAATTATCTATAGGCATCTGTTGGCTGGAGTCATGCACATATTTCTACAGTTAACTTTATGTATATAGAATAATCCAACAAACAATTGGGTGCTGACCATGCATATAAGCACTTATATGGATTAATGAAAAATATTTTAAGCAACTCAAAATAACTGATCGAGTTCTTAAAACAAGACTAGAATGCCCTGTCGAAGGGTCAAATAATGCATTAATTTGCTGCCAATTGAGCTATATATATAATTTAAGAAATACGGATAATTCTCTAGAGGTGTCATTATAGTCTAAAACACAAAAACAATGACATGCCTATGAGCAGGGGCGAAGCCAGGATTTAAAGTTCGGGGGGCTAAGGTAAGAACTAAGAAGCTAATAAATTTATATATATATATATATA
Source organism: Hamamelis virginiana (assembly GCA_017140935.1). Classification (NCBI taxonomy): domain Eukaryota; kingdom Viridiplantae; phylum Streptophyta; class Magnoliopsida; order Saxifragales; family Hamamelidaceae; genus Hamamelis; species Hamamelis virginiana. Next base: position 23,953 of record JAESVK010070827.1, read on the forward strand.
TAACTAAAGAAGGTTATAATTCATTTCATGTTCAAAGGTTCACAGTTATATAATATTTGAATTAAAACAAAAGAAAATATCTATTCAAACATGACATAGATAAGTTTAAAAAAAAATACACTATCGAAGCTGCCCATTTCCAATTCCAAGATGATGTGCTGCCTGTGTGTCGGGATCTTAGTCGCAGTCGCCGTCGAGAGAGTGAGAGAAAGAGGGAGACTAAATGAGTGAATGACTGATAGTGATAGAAGGGGGATTTCGAGTGTGTGTGAGAAATGAGAGGGGCAGCCTTATCGTCGTCGGGGAGAGAGCGTGAGTGATGAGCAATGCTGATTTGAATTTTCTTGGGCTAGCTCATTGGGCTGTTGTGTTTTCATGGGTTGGTTTTCATTGTAATGGAGTAGAAGTAGTTGGCCAAAGTCCTATTTTAGAGACAAATCATGTTTAAAGTCCTCTTAAAGGTTTTTCATTGCCATAAGTCCTATTCAGGGATATTTTATTGCATCAAGTCCTAAACTTATTGATAAATTTTTTTTAAAGACAAAACTACCCCAAAACCAACAATGTACAAATTCCTTTCTGATCAAATTAATTAACATCTATGCTCTTCTTTTCTTGTGGTGATTTTTCAGCAATACCAACAACGACAATCAACTCGATCCTGCTCAAACACCTCTATCTCTCTCTCATCATCAGACAAACACACACCATGAAACACGAGCAACTTGCCCTACACAGAAACAGTAGCAGCAGCTGCAGAAGCTCAATAACACCCTCTCTTGGTCGGAAAGGTCACGTAACCTTCGCCGTACAAGATGACCCACAATCAGATCCAATTTTACTCCTTGAACTCGCCACAAGAACACTGCACAATGTCATCAGAACAGGCGTGCTCAAACTGATTTGATCGAACCAAACCCACACCATCCAATAAAATAGGAGAGAGATATCGCAAGAGAGAAAGAGAGAGAGCTAAGAGAGAAATAGAAAAAGAAAGAGATTGGATAGCGATGGCAGCATCTTTGGTGCCGACGATCTCCATTTCCGATGAATGGAAATTAAACAATCTTACGTTTATATATATATATAAATTGGATACATAATCACGAGACCCAAATCCACAGAAGTTCCAAAACGCTAAGTATAGAGAAAAGCGTGAGAAAAAGGATTTGATATTTGTTCCCGGTGTAAAATCGACGGTCTCGAGACCTTTGGTGTAAGGTCTTGATGCGCGGGCGTGCCAGGGCTCGGAAAGCCCAAAGACCGTGTGAACACGACCTCTAGCACCTTCTAGGCCGAGAATCTAGGAAAAGTCCTAGATGCCTAGTCGGTCACTTTGGAATTGGAATTGGAATCAGGCGATTTGCGAGAATTAGAGGTTGATCCTCTTGGGTTCTAGTGTTAAATCTAAAAGACTTAGGATAATGACTTAAAAAGGAGAACACTAATTAAAACAAGAAATTCCATTGATTGAAATGAGATTGACTAAAATCAGAAAAATAAAAGAAATGCTTACAGTGTATAGACGAATAAAACGAGGAACAAACTCCATTGACAATAAAAATAAGATTAAACTATGAATTAGAACTTAAAAGATGCAATTACTAACTAACCGAAAACAGGTGAATTACTGCTATTGAGGATGACGAACTACTGCTGCTTGAATTGAAAACAAACTGCTACTGCTACTGGAACGATGAATCACTGCTGGAAAATTAATGAAAACTGCTACGAAACTGCTAATGGAACGATAAACTGCTGCTAAAAATTAGAATATTTTGCCATGGGCTGGTCTGGATTGAGTTGTGTGTCCACTTCTTGTTGCTGCTGCTATGTATTTATAGAAGGTTGGGCTGTTAACTGCCATAGCCCATTTCTTCCATGTTCCTTATTTGATGGCCCATAATCCCATTATGCCCATTTCCAGAAACTGCTTAGCACCACTTCAGCCCACTTCTCCCATGCTTAACCGTTTTGTGCCTCACATCAAGCTGCCATGTGGCTAAATCTCTCCATATTCTAAAAGCTTACATGGCATCACCCTATTCATTTCTGTATGCCTACGTGGCAATTTTTATAATGCCCACATGGCATTGTTTACAGTAAACAATATTACCCAATTACCATTGCCAAAGAACAATAGATAAGAAGCAGAGACGAGTGAGAAAAAAGCTTTGAAAGTTGAAAACCTAGCGGCAAGCAGATGCGAGTCTTGCCAAACGCACGCACTAACACAACAATCATCTCATTCTCCGCACCTAGCTCGTGCTCTGGATGATTGACAAAAGATAGTGGGTGTAATTTTTTTTTTTTCCAGCTTGCTAGAAAAATGTAGGAAAAACAATTTTTTTTTTTAAAGTTAATTTTTTGTTTGGTTAAAAAAAAAAGTTTATTATTATTATTTTTATTTTTTTGGGCGTTGTGAAATCGGATTCCGGCTTAGTGAAACTCAATATTCTAGCGTACGTAGTGAAATGCCGGAAATGAGTTTTTCGGCGTAGTGAAATGCATTTCAGGCATAGTGAAATGCATTTCCGACGTAGTGAAATCTAGTGTCCGAGGTAATGAAACGGGTTTCCGGCGTGGTGAAATCCAGTGTCCGGTGTAGTAAAATCCGGGGTTGGGGATGGAGGTGACATTGAAGGTTGTTGGGAAGGGGGGTATTTTTGTCCAATTCATGCCACAAAGACTTTTGGTATAAAAGATTTTTGGGGAGGACTTTAACAAAGAAAAACTTCTAATATAGGACCTTTGTTCAATTTCCCCTTCTATTTGTTTTTTTGCAAAAGTTTGGGGGGCTAGCCCATTGAGCCCTCCGCCCCTGTCTATGAGACAAAACTTCTCTTCTCGCTTCATTCTTTTTCCTCTCTTTTTTACTGTATTCTCACCGAATCATATCTTAGATTTTGTAGTATTTACTGGGTTGGCATGTCCATGCTATGTCGTAACTGTGTTAGCTGACCATCTCCATATATATATATAATTAATTTCTTGGTCTATAATAAAATAGAAACCATAAACTCAACATGACGAGATTCATAGTGGTATGGTATTCAAAGAGCAACATTCTGATAGACAATATCAGTATCCATGACATAACATAACACATGCATGCAATTTATAATCAAAGACTAACCTGAATATCTCTGCCAACTCTCTTTGATGCAGTAATTGAACCATGTTAAAATCCAACTTTGCTAGCTCTAGAAAAGCCGAGCTGCAGTTCCTTTCGCTGCTATATTCATCGATGTAGTTTCTGGCTTCTAACTTGCCATTCTCAAGTGCCTGGGAAGCTCCAAGGCCCGGGCAATATGTTTACTCAGCAGGAATGTTGTTAGAGGCAACGTCTCTATGAGGTCAGTTTTTGTGAATTCCATTGCTTGAGATAATTTATACTCATCTCTTGCACCTAAATAGGATGCCTCATATAAACTCAACAAACCCCTTGTGTCTTTGCTCAAGGATTCCTTGAATTCCCCCTTCTTGTTAATGAATTTGTCAAAAACGTCTGTAAATTTGCAAGCAAGATATTTAACAATTAATAAATTAAGTCAGCAAAAACAAAATAATTTGCATGAACTGCCGTTTACACCACATTATATTAATTTCTGGTACCAATTCATATATAGGATTTTTACTTTCGTACATTTCAAACTAGCATGCTACCACATTATATAGTTCCTAAAACCATGGTCTAAATGGTAGTTCATTTAGTACCAATTTTTTTAAAAAAAAATACTATAGCACCAAATACTTTAACCCGAAATTAAAAATCACCATGATGTATCATGCTTTGAGTGGTGAGGTCTCTTTTCTCAAACTGGTTTTCTCTTTTTTATACACCACTCAAACCACGGCACATCGAGGTGATTTTTAAATTTGGGTGAAGGTGTCGGGTGATATAGAATTGTTTTTTTTTTTTTAGGATATACAAGAATATCATTAAATTAATAGAATCAACCCAACACAAACCAATTATGTTAATAAATTGGATTGAACCCAAGAATTTCCTCTCACAAGAGGGAGATAGATTCCACTAGCTGGACTTATAAAATGGCAAATTCTTTTTTTTTGGATACGGGGATAAAACCTCTCGGTCTGTCCTCTTACGATTTCGGAATCGATACTTAATGCCGTTTAATCAGAGTAGAATCGAGTGGCAAATTCCGGATGTGTGCACAAACTCCTCAATACACACACCGGTAAAACAGAAGTAGCGACCTTGGTTGGTTGGCCATATTTGTCTATGCCGGAGAATTGTAATGGCATAGCTCCAAAGTTGTATAATTTTGACTCAACAACATTAGTTGGAACGGGGAAAAGATTGTAATCTGCTTCAATTAATTCGGCCTTAGAATCCTTCCACATGATTAACATTTGATGCAAGGAAGAAGGGACACACATATTAGCATGTATCCAATCTCTTCGAAGCAAAGCATTGTAATTGGCCTCGAGTCCATTACGAAAAATGCTGTTAATCTAGATGTCCTTGAATAGTTTAGAAATAAAGTACAATGCGGTTGAAAAGTTATGCTTTTCTTTATATTTTGCATATATTAAACTAAGGTATTATATGATTCCTTTTGAGGTCTATATCATTTCTCAGACCGATGTTATTAAATATATGCTTAATAGACCGATTGTGAGAGGAAGAATCGCTAAATGGACTTTAGTGTTGATTGAATTCAGCCTAATATATGTCCCACAAAAGGCGATAAAAGGCCAAGCGTTGGCCGATTTTTTAGCTGATCACCCTAATATCGATCTTGAGCCCGAAATTTTTCCCAGTATCAAGATAGGTAATATCGGTTTGGCTCCTTGGACTCTGGCTTTTGATGGTTCAAGAACGGAGGAAAGTGCTGGAGCAGGGATTGTTATCATTTCACCTACGAAAAAGGTAACTTGTTTTTCCCTTAAATTAGATTCTGAATGCTCAAACAATCAGGCCGAATATGAAGCATTAATTATCGACCTGGAAATTTTACTTGATTTGGGGGTAGTGGCTGTAAAGATTAAAGGAGACTCCCAACTTGTTATTAAACAACTAACAGGGAAATATAAATGTTTAAGTGAGTCCTTAATTAAGTATTATTACAAAGCCAAAGGATTGCTTGACCGATTTATTGAGGTCGAAATACAATTTATTCAAAGGAATGAAAATAACGAGGCCAATGAAATGGCCCAAATCGCCTCAGGTTTCAAAATTCCATTAGGAATATTTAAGAAGATGGTCACGATTGAAAAAGAGTTGAATCTTCGGTTTTATTTTTAGACAACCATGGAATAATGAATTTAGATATTACTCAAGATGATTGGAGATTTCCTATCATTGAGTATTTAAAAGATCCGACCAAAGAGACGGACATCAAAATTAGGAGGCTTTAATTGAAATTTGTTTTGTTAAATGACGAATTATATAAAAGGAGCCCGGACGGCCTATTACTACTCTGGATACCACAAGAAAAAGCGATGCAGGTTATGGCCGAAGTTCATGAAGGAATATGTGGCGCACACCAAGCCGGCATAAAGATGAGATGGCTAATAAGACGATACGGTTATTTTTGGCCGAATTCATTTAAAGAATGCATAAAGTATGCTAAAGGATGTCAAGCCTGTCAAAGGTGTGGCCCAATTCAACTTGTGCCTGCTGTTCCACTATATCCCATTGTGAAACCTTGTCCATTTAGAGGATGGGCCATTGATATAATTGGTAAAATTTTTCTACTATCTACTAAAATCATGCATTCATTTTAGTTGCCACTGATTATTTTACAAAGTGAGTTGAGGCTATTCCCTTAAAAACGGTTACACAGACCGAAATAATAAAATGTCTCAAAGAAAACATTATCCACAGATTTGGTCTTCCACAAACAATTACGGCCGACCAAGGATCAGTTTTTACTGGTAGTGAAGTAATGGTTTTCGCAAAAGAATATGGTTTTGAAATAATACATTCAACACCTTATTATGCTCAAGCCAATGGACAGGCTGAATCAACCAACAAAATTCTGAAACTCAATATTGAAAAAATGGTGGAAGATAATCCAAGGGCTTGGCATGAATTCTTGTCTGAAGCGTTATGGGCTTACAGGAATTCTAAAAAAGAAAGTACGGGTGTAACTCTTTTCGAGTTAACTTATGGTCATGATGCTGTTTTACCAATGGAAATAACAGTTCGGTCAATCAGAGTGGCACAACAAAATTGTTTATCAAATCAAGATTATTCAGATGCCATGTTGACCGAACTTGAAGACCTTAATGAATTAAGGCTTATAGCACTTGATCATTTAAAAGCACAAAAGGGCAAGGTCGCTAGAACTTATAATAAGAAAGTTCGACCTAAAACATTTAGTGAAAATGATCTAGTTTGGAAAGTTATTTTACCAGTCGGTACCAAGAGTAATGAATTCGGAAAATGGTCTCCAAATTGGGAAGGACCTTTCAAGATTTATAAGGTATTAAAAGGCGGAGCCTATCACCTACAAGATATGGATTCAAACATCCATAATCGGCCAATTAATGGCCGTTATCTTAAAAAGTATCATCCTACTATGTGGGAACAGTGCTACAAAAATATATGAACAATAGGCATATTACTAAAACAAGAAACGGCTAAAAGGCCGAAAAGATAGTATGATGCACCAGCAAGTCACCTTTTGACCGCAAAAAATTAAAACATCAAAAGTAACCAAAATACATCAAGGCCGAAAGGCCGAAAAATTTTTATAATGATCCAGAAGGCTCAACAGCCAAAGAAAACTGTTCAGAAACAACAATATCATGCAAGAAAATTTTAAGACTGAGGGACGGTAGGTGCACTCGCCAGGGGATCAGATGAGGCCAAAGGATTGCTCTCTCTTTCAGCTACTTCATCAACAACCTATGATTGAGAAGAGACAAGACCGATTGATGGAATCTGTTGGTAATGATGCACTCAAAGAAAACTTCAGAGAATCCACTGCCTTAGCCCAATCAGACATGGCCGAGGCTGACCTCTCAGAAGCTAACTTTATCTGGATTCTTGTCTTCTCTGCTTGAGCAGTATGGACTTTAAGTGAATAAGATAACTCCTCAACAACCATGGCCGTATTAAGCATGTCTTCGTTAGCCTTCGCTTTCACTACTTCGGCCTTCTCAATCCCATGCTGCAAATCCCGGAGCTCCCTCTTCAAGTTTTAGATTCGATCAGAAATGGCAGAGATAGTCCTCACTCTCTTGGCTCATCAGCTGGAAAGTCTCCATGTTCTTCAAGTGAACCCGAGCCTCAGACTTCATCTCTTCACCCCTTTGTAGATTTTTCTCCCCTTCTTCAATTTCCTTACAGGCCTGTTCATAACCTACAAATATATTCACAAGGGAAGATACAAAGGCCTGAAGGTTCGCACTAAGGCCAGGGGTAAGATCAAAAGATGACAAAAGGACATTAGCAGAAGATCTAATTTGGTCAGACCCCTTGCAGGCATCTGAAAGAATTATGGTCGCAACGCCCATCAAATAACTCTTTGCTTTAGAAACATCGGTCTGCTTTGGAGTTGGAGGCTTCACCGGCTCTGTAGACTCTCCCAAGAAAGATCGCAGCCAGGCTAAAGTGTCACTACGATCGACCAATGTAGGCCGAGTCTAGCTAGGACCAGCAGGAGGTGTTTGGACAGGTGTGACAGATGATCGGATGGGAGAATGATAAACAGCAGGAAGAACAAAGTCAATAGCAGCATGCATAGCAGAATCGGCCAACGCTGATCTTTTTAAAAGCTGAGGAGAAGGTTCACTAGACGGCATACGGGATGTATCTGTTTGGGACCCAGAAAGAACAGATTGACTTTGATGGCCCAAAGATTGAAGAAGATAATCTAGATCCTGTCGGCCTTTCAACTGCTTGGCCACCTTGGCCGTTGGAGCTTTTACTGTGGCTTTACTTGGCGCCTTCCTTTTGGGTTGACGAGCTGGAGGATTGACATCAACCGGAGCATCATCTTCTTCTTCAGATGAAGGAATTGGCTCCAAAGGCTCCAAAGGCCGATCTTGAACATTAGTATATCGGCCAGCTGCAAAAAATACGAACTCAGGATCAGATAGATCGAAAATGTAATACACGAATAGAAGAAACTTACTCACTCTAAATCGAACATCAAGTGGCGTATACACGGAACGATCCTTCCACATTCGGACTTCTTGCCAATTTGAGAAGTGACCACTCCAAGTAACACCATCAGATGTCGATTCAGAAGGCCGAGTTATGGGATCAATGGAAACAAAATCGGCTATACTCCAAGGAGCAGAAGGCATATTCGGTCTATTTTTTCCCAAAAAAGAGTTAAAACGGTCATGAAAGGCATCCCAGTTTATTCGTCTTTTAAACCGATGTTTTTGAAAAAATAAATCCCTTTGTTCATTTTTCATTTTTAAAATCACATCTTGCATTTCGTCAAGAATTTGACAATATCTGGATTGTACCCATTTGATCCCATAAAACTTTTCAAAGGCCAAGACCGATTGATAATCTTCATACTGGTCTGGAGGTATACTTTTTTTCTTCTTTTGCCTTTTTTCTCCTGCAGACTGAACAGAAGACGAACGGTCAGCGTTGCTAGATTCATTATCAGAAGTACAGCTAAGTAAGAATCTATCAACAAACTCATTCGACCGATACGGCCTCAAATATTCAGACCAAAAAACATCAAAATCTGCAGTAGCATCTTCGTTGATAAGAAATGGAGGAACTGATGCAGGCCGAATTAATGTATAAATTCGGTCAATCCCTTCCACATCAACTTCTCTTATAAGTGCTGGTCTCTCCAAATAACCACCATTGACCGAAAAAGTTATAGGAAAAGGATGGATTGTGTCAAACCAAACTGGCGGGCTACATAATGAGGATTGTAAGTTTCTACCCCACAACGATTATTGGCGGATTTCTCAATAATGACCCTATGGTGAATATCCCTAGCCGTCAAAACACTACTCCAAAAATTCAACAAGGGCACAGACGGAAGAGAGAAATTAATAGCTTTGGCTACCCACAAAGGAAGAAATGAAGAGTTGTCATAAATGAAAAAATGAGATCGATCTGCATCAAAAAAGAAAATTTTGAAACAAGAGGAAAAAGAGGGAAGTTCACCATCATAATGGATGAATTGATAACCAAGAGATGGCACGCTAGGCCGAAGAGAAAAGCTCGGACTAATGGAAGGAAAATAAGCATGAAGCCATATTTGAAGCATCCATAAGGGACCACCCCAGGTTTTAAAATCAGAGGTCAAAAGATGATAGATCCCACGATAAAGACTGGATAAAACAAGAGGGCCCAGAGATACTTTTTGGCCATGACTAAGAAAATATGCCAATTTTAAATCGGCCTTCACAACTTGAAAGGCCGCAGTACAAAATAAATACTTGCTTATCAAAAATAATAGGAAAGCAATATATTCGGTCTGAGATAGATCTCCCTCTTTTTGATTAAATTTGGTAATGAAATTTCTGTAAGAAGAATGTTTTCGGTCAAAAACGGGAAAGGAACTATCATCCTCAGGGAATGAAGTACTAGCATTCACATAACCCCCATGAGGACGAAGACTGAATAAAGCGTCCAAATCTAACAGTGTTGGGGTCATCATGCCTTTACTGAAATGAAAACTATTGGTCGAAATAGACCAGAAACATAGAGCAGAAAGAAGAAGAGGCCGATTTATAAGGATGGGAGACCTAGAAAAATATATGACCTCATGCAAACCAAAGGCTTTCCATTCTTCGGCCTTAACCGCAGCAATACGGTCGAACCACTCGTTCCAACCAGGAACAGTAGTTGGCCAACACCTAATGGTACTCTCTAAGGCAGAAAATATCCTCGAATCAGGGTTTTTAAAAACAAAGGTTTCATCCTTATGCTTTGGGAAAATAGATTGAACAAAAGATACAGCAGCAGAATCAATGAATAGAGGGCCTAAAGTATAGGAATCATCCAAAGGAGATAATACCTGAGTTGCAACAACGCTAGGATTAACTTCCTGGAACTGTTGAAGGCGAGATTGACCAGAAAACTCCTCACCACCAGTCGCCATGAAAGAAAACTCAAAACCTGTATAAAACAGGAGTAATGGCGGAGAAAACCCAAAGCACACCGAACAAATGGTGAAGAGGATAGCGAAACTCGTGAAAAAGGAAGAAAGATGGGACCTTTTCTACTAAGGCGACGGTAAAAAACTCAAAGGCTGCCGGAGGAAGTTCGTCGGAAAACCAGAGAAGACGAAGAATACCCCAGAGTGTTGGAAAGAAAGTGAAAGAAGGAGAAGAGTCTACAGGTTTTAAAAAGAACCTTTAAGAGATAATCATTAAAACCTATTTTTTCGCGCCCAAGAAACGTAAAAAGACATGACTGACGTCATTTCTGGCAGAGCCGTACCACAGGACGGCAGAGCCGTATCAATTTACTGCAAGACAATATCAAAATGACGGCTCATTTAATGCCACATGTTCCATACGCCATAACTATTCTGACGTATGATATTGGTTTATCTCAACTAGGGTTTTACGATAGGCCGAATATATTTTGAATCGGCCACAGATGATA